>PISX010002467.1:0-46053 GCA_004024625.1 Mellivora capensis | reverse complement strand
AAGTTTAAGGTTTAGTAGAAAAAACATTAAAAGTAAGCTTTGAAGGCATTTAACGACAGTTTTAAATGAACATAGTGGTCTGTGAATATAATCTGCCCTTTTAAAAAGACACGTACTATACCAAAAAGAAGAAAGAAGTTTTCAGATTTCTTTGGTTCCTCTATTCTGTGAATAGGAAGCAGTAACTTAAACCTCATTTATGGTGTAAATCAATAGTGACACATAGTACTCCTGCCTGTGGAAAAAGCTACACATCTTTACATTGTTTTAAAAGTTTCTACATGTCAGGACACCTGGGTGGCTCAGTCGGTTAAGCATCGGTTAATGCCTTTGGCTCAGGTCATGATCCCAGGGCCCTGGGACCCAGCCTTCATCGGGCTCCTTGCTCAGTGGAGAGCCTGCTGCTCCCTCTGCTTATGCTCTCTCTCTGACAAATAAATAAAATCTAAAACAAAAAAAAGTTTCTACTTGTTGCCGAATTAAAGTCACCTCTTGGCATTCTTGGCGTTAAGACAGCTGTACCTATACAATCTAATCATGCCAACAAAAGATAAACTCAGAAACTAAAGAAATTAGGAAGAATTTACTTCTTTGAGCCATAAATGTACGTGTGGCAGATACAAAAACAGTGCAGATAAGAACAATTTTAAGTAAGGTCTCAAAGGGCTTTATAGATTAAATTATAAAGATCTAATTAAGCCTTAAAATGTCTTTGGGAAATGAAAGGGTAAAAAACCAACTCATTATGTACCAAATGATAACTGCTAAAATAAGCTATGTGTTGAATGACAAAAAGTTTTCAATGCTAGAACTACAAAAATATTAAGAGGAAAAAAACAACAACAACCCGGAAATAGCAAATGAGGTACAAAAACACAGCTACAACTCAGATGAAGTATGTGGGAATACCTAGGAAGGACGAGAATTTTAAATCTGATTAAGGGGCCAGCAGGGTTATCCAGCTTTCAGTTCACCATTTGAGAATGACCAAATGAATGCATGACAAGTCCCTTTCGCAAATCTTGCATTTTCAAAAGGAAATGTGTTTTAAGTGCTACTCAATCTGGAAGTAGCAATGCGTTTGAAGTTGTTAAAATGTGGATTTTAGAGGTTTTCAATGAACAGATGTTTTTACATTCAAAAAATCTCTTTTCATAAAGAGCCTAATACATGAATTGAGCTTTCTTGAAAAATAAAAGTTCAGAATGCCTCGGAGATTTCCATTTCTTTCCCCATTATTAATTCATGACCATCTCTAGAACCAAACTGCTCCCAAATGAAAGCAGCCGCATCTCCTCTGATCCAGCCACTGTTTCTGAAAAAGTGTACCTCTGTAGCGGGCAACCCCCTTCAGTATGAGTCACTATCACTTTCCTAAACCTGGAATTTCCTTGTTTGTCTCTGACAACTTGGGGTCAGGTCTGTTTCATTTAAGGGTGAGGGAATACTGTGGTTATTCAGAAAATGAAAACAGAAAAGCAAATCCCTGATTTGACACACTGTTGCTGTGGGAAAACTCTACCGCCCAAATCACTGGAATTATCACTGGAAAAAATTACAACTACATTCCAATGATGTTGCACCAAAAATGCAGTAAAACTGATCCTTTAGATCTTTCCAAGTATTGACTATATAATATTTTCCATTCATTTGGAGGCAAACGAAAGCTAAAAAGAAAATAATATATAAAAATAATATAACTAAGTAACAACATTATGTGGTGCAACTAAAAACAAACGATGTATTTTTTTTCCCTTTGAGAATGAGTTCTTAAAAGAAGAAAAACAAAAAAGATTTTATCGATGTAATATATCAGTTAGCAACTAGGGATGAAATAAACTTTAGCTATAATTTTATTATTTTTCAGGAAAATTTCCAAATCACTTATTTACAAAAGATTTCAGCTTATATTGGTCCAAAACGCAAAATTAGTAATTTTCTTCACCAAGTTAATACAAACCAACTTTTCTTTCCTTTTTTTTTTTTTTTTTTTTTAATTTGTCAGAGAGAGAGAGAGAGAGGAGCACAGGCAGACAGAGTGGCAGAGGGAGAAGCAGGCTCCCCGCGGAGCAAGGAGCCCGATGTGGGACTCGATCCCAGGATGCTGGGATCATGACCTGAGCCGAAGGCAGCCGCTTAACCAACTGAGCCACCCAGGCGTCCCCCAACTTTTCTTTATAATGGGGGAGCAAGGGGGCAAGCGTCTATACCAAATTACGGCAGGCAGAAGAATCATCAAAAGTCATAATCTCTTTCCTGCAACACCTACCTCACCCCTTCCCATCTTCTTCTCCCACTGACTGTTCTCAAGATAAAGGGAAAGTGATCAGAGATTATAAAGTAAACAAACATAACTGAAAACTCGTAGTGCTGAGTCTAGTTAGCAAAAAAGCCTTTTCTTGATCAAAACCAGCATCAATGCCACAAAAGTATAGTAAAATTAAGCAGCATTTATAGCTCACTGTAGCCAGGGTGACAGATGGGTAATTATAACAAGCTACTGTTAATGAGTAAGGTTAAAACAAACAGATGGGAGTACATGCAAGTAAAAGGATGACACAAAGATCAATAAAAATGGAACAAACAGAATATAGTTTTTTCCCTGTCAAAAATGAAAAACTTCTACAAATGATTATATAACTCTGATTTGTAAACACACTCCCTTGCAATACCAAAGTTTAAAGTTCACAGCACTATAACCTTACATGCAAAGGAAGTAAAGACTTCCATGGGCCCACTATGCTATCTTTTATATATATATATAAATGGCTATCCACCTCTACATACTTAAGACATTTTACTTACTTTAGAGAGTGATAAATATTCTGCCACCTATTACTTCTCTGGGTTGGCTTTTAACAGAATACAATGATACCAACACCCAGTACCAACTGGGTTGGTAAATCCAGATCCTCTCTTACTCACGTTTCAGATCTACAGGATGCAGTCTGGACTAATGAAGGACAGAATACATATTTTCTTTTGTTTCCCTCTTCCCCCAGCTATTGCCACTTTAGCTTTCAAATACAAAAGAATGAGGGGCGTCTGGGTGGCTCAGTCGGTTA
Organism: Mellivora capensis; assembly: GCA_004024625.1. Classification (NCBI taxonomy): domain Eukaryota; kingdom Metazoa; phylum Chordata; class Mammalia; order Carnivora; family Mustelidae; genus Mellivora; species Mellivora capensis. Next base: position 42,988 of record PISX010002467.1, on the reverse strand, counting down.
AACGTCTGACTCTTGGTTTCAGCTCAGGTCATGATCTCACAGCTGTGGAATTAAAACCTGCAGCATGCTCTGGGCTCGGCACACAGTCTGCTTCAGATTCTTTCTCCCTCCTCCTCTACCTCTGCTCATACTCTTTCTCTCTTTCTCAAATAAATAAATAAATAAATAAATAATTGTTTTTTAAAAAGATAGAATGATAACTCTATCAAAGCATAAAATGACTTGGCTATCAAAATATGCTACCCTCAGACTTCCCATTTGATCATTATGCTCCCTATTTCCAAATCCCAGTATTTGGGGTTAGGAGGAAAGAAAATCTAAACAATATGGACAAGAGACCATTTCTAAAAAGCTGTCTGATACCTGAATGGCTCAGAGAATCATCCAGTACCACTTAAAATAATTTTCCTAAAATTGACAAAAAACATTTCAAAAAAACAAAACAAAACAAAACAAAACAAAAAACATTTCAAATTATATTTTATCAGCTTGTTTTTATTAAACTGACTTCAAAGCAGAACACCCCACTCAAGGCTCTCCAGCCCCATCCCCAATAACTAAAAAGAGGACCCAGGCATCAGAGCAAGAAAACTAACTGCACAGTTTCCACTCTGTAGCCCTTAATCTTGAATAAAAGAATTATTCACGGGGCACCTGGGTGGCTCAGTGGGTTAAAGCCTCTGCCTTAGGCTCAGGTCATGATCCCAGGGTCCTGGGATTGAGCCCTGCATCAGGTTCTCCAATCAGCAGGGAGCCTGCTTCCCTTCCTCTTTCTCTGCCTGCCTCTCTGCCTACTTGTGATCTCTGTCAAATAAATAAATAAAATCTTAAAAAAAAAAAAAAAAGAATTATTCACTTATGTTTGTCTTTCCCCACTTCTTTCAAAATAGACTACTCTTTCCCAATCCTGGAGGAACGCATTAAGGATCACTGAATGTTAGCACCTGTCTTTCTCAGGCAAGTTTTTCAAAGTTACCAATACAAAATGTGTTTTTTAACAGGTCATAAGCAGGAGGTTGCCCCAAATGACAGGCATGTAAGTAAGATACAGAAAACCACTGGCAGTCTCCAGCCTGATCTTGGGTCCTGGAGGGCAATGACCCTTATTTCCCACTACAGAATACGGAAGAGTGAGTGATTTCTTCTTTTTCTTCTTCTTCTTCTTTTTTTTAAGTAGGCTCCCCACCCAGCACAGAGCCCAATGTGGACTCAAACTCACGACTGTGAGATCAAAATCTGAGCTGAGATCAAAAGTCGGATGGAGGCTCAATCCACTGAACCACCCAGGCACCCCTGAGTGTACACTTTCTTGAAAATAACACACACACCGGGGCACCTGGGTGGCTCAGTGGATTAAGCCTCTGCCTTCGGCTCGGGTCATGATCTCAGGGTCCTGGGATCGAGCCCCGCATCGGGCTCTCTGCTCAGCGGGGAGCCTGCTTCTCCTTCTCTCTCTCTGCCTACCTCTCGGCCTACTTGTGATCTCTCTCTGTCAAATAAATAAATTAAAAAAAAAAAGAAAATAACACACACACACCTCCCACATCCCCATCCTTTACTTCCCAAGGCTACAATAGCCACTGAAGGCTGAGTCTTTTTCACCATGAAGGAATATTTTTAAAGTATATATAGATATATTATATATTAAGAGTACTATATTTTAATATATTAAAAATAACCCTTGGTCATTGTGAAGATATAAAGAAACTTGGAAAGCACTTATGTTGTAACATTATAAAAGGAACAAGATACAAATGAACTAGGTCTATAACATTCAGTAATTTTGAAAAAAAAAATTCCACATGCTATAGCTGAAGTAGTACTCACTACGACTATACTTCAAATTCTAGATTAAAGAAGTAAAATGAGTATATGCTATTTCTCTGGGGGGAAAAGTATTTTAAAAAGCACACCAAATAACTAATTCACATACTCCATCTGAAAGATGGAGACTAAAGACTGCAACCATTATCTACCAAGGAGACTGGACAAATCTGTCCCTCTCTCCCTAGTTTCTTCAGTTCCAGTTTATTTGCTGTCACCTGCAAAAGAACATATGGGAAGACAAAGAAAGGGATAAGGAAATGTGAGCTTGCTTTCACGTGATGTGTCTTTGTGGCATCTGCAGAAACAAAGCCAAGAAGAAAGACAACATCTGAAGATTTCATTTTTCCAGGCTATCCCTGTCCCTAATTAACACAGATAATTTTGAGTCTGCCATACTATAATTTATTAATCATATTCAATTAATCTAATCAGCTGTAAAACAGGAGAGGGCAACAGAGCTAGCATTAATAAAAGTGAGCTCATTGGACTTTAAAAGCTGCTCAGCTGAGGCTCAAGGCAAATTCCCATACACACACACACAAGGGCAAAACTGGCCTTGGTGAATAATCTGCTTTGTGTATTTTTTTAAAAGATTTTATTTATTTATTTGACAGACAGAGATCACAAGCAGGCAGAGAGGCAGGCAGAGTGAGAGGGGGAAGCAGGCTCCCTGCTGAGCAGAGAGTCCGCCCGATGTGGGGCTGTATCCCAGGACCCTGGGATCATGACCTGAGCCAAAGACAGAGGCTTTAACCCACTGAATCACCCAGGCACCCCTGCTTTGTATATTTTTAACTCATTATTCTACTCACACGGCCCCACATTACAGTGTGGTTTAAAAAAAAGAAATGGCAGGTGTATACAGATTATTTTAAAGGAAATACAGGGATACAGTGGGTAGAGAATTCCGGCCTTTGGGTGTATGGCAGATAGACTGAGCCAGACTGTTGTCATATATAAAAAGTTGAGAAAAAGCTAAACATAATCCACTTGACCACTGAAGTGGAAATTTTTTTTTAAAAAGATTTTATTTATTTATTTGACAGACAGAGATCACAAGTAGGCAGAGAGGCAGGCAGAGAGAGAGGAAGGGAAGCAGACTCCCTGCTGAGCAGAGAGCCCGATGCAGGACTCGATCCCAGCACCCCCGAGATCAAGACCTGAGCCGAAGGCAGCAGCTTAACCCACTGAGCCACCCAGGTGCCCCCTGAGGTGGAAATTTTACCTCTGCAATTGAAAAGGTGGTATTTGCCAACATTAAATTCATCTACCCAGTGTTTGGCAGAGCCAAAAGTACCCCGGAAGCACCTAATTGTAACCCTCAGTTATCACACTATGAAAAGCAAAAACAGAACTCCCCACTCACATGATCACTTTACAGACATACTATCATTTCAAGGATGTCCTCAGGCAAGCCTGGGGCAGGATTTCCACATCTGCTGGTCACTGTATGAGTACGCCCAGTTTGGGCAGCGTTACCATTAGGTCAGGAAATGCGTACGACAAAGGACTTAAGAAATAAGAAACATGATACACAATGACTATGTATTTCTAACCCCAAATAGTCTGTCAACAGATTGAGGAGCATGAGGGAAAATGTCACTGGCCATTTTGGGAAAAGAAGAGATAGATCATAACCACTGGAGTGCGATTCTTTGCATGAATTTCTGAAAGTAACAGAAGAAAGCAAAAAAGCCCTGTACATTCAGAAAAGCTGATATTTAATCTACTTCAGATAAGCCTTTATGAGCCTCAAGGCTAAAGTCCACGTTTAGAGCTTATGATACAAAGGGCAGAGAAATGTCAGATTTGGCCCTTTTTCAACTGTGCAACCAATTCCAATTCTATGTATGAGTACAGTCTATTACTCAAATTACAAAACAGAAAACTGATTGGCTACACAAAGATCCACGAAGGAGTGTTCGACCACATATGACACACACAATGAGGTTTAGCTTAGTCAAATGGAAATCAAGTTAATTAATGAAAGGACAAATTTCAATATGTGATTTGATAAGAAGTCTTGAGCCTGACGTGAGCTTGACTTTTTGCAGGCCCTGAGCAATACAGAGATGAAGTTACGGGCCTGAAAGAGTTCCTAGGCCATGACTGGTCATTACACTCTCTTACCAGGAAAATCCTATGCTTCACTTCTGTCTTTTTTGAAAAGTAACATTCTAAGGTCTGCTCCTCAGGAGCAGGAACTAATGACAGACGATGAACCAACAGAATACACGGTTTCCTAAGATAGGGAACTGCCTGCTTCGATTCTGTCACCTCCATAAGCGAGCGTGTAATTATCTCCCCAAAGGCTGAAAGTAAACAAGTGGCATTTGTCTATCACAAATGGCAAACACGGTAATAGCAAGTTTTCACTGTTGTTTAGAAACCAATTTGACTTAAGGTTTCAAGACAATTTAAAAGAAAAGGGAGGGGGCACCTGGCTGGCTCAGTCAGCAGAGTGGGCGACTCTTGACTTCGGGGCCATGAGTCTGAACCCCACACTGGGCAGAGAGATGACTTAAGTAAATAAATAAGTAAACTTTAAAAGGGGAAAAAAAGGTACTCACTATACCATCATCTTCACATTCCCTGCCAATACTCCAGTATAGATATTGTCGTCTTGGTCAAGTTTGAAATTTTCTCTGAACTCTAAGAACTTTAAAGATGAGCTGAAAATCACAATAAGCAAACATAATATTCACAAGGAATGGTAATATTAAAAACTCTGCCAGTTTTAACTTATATTGCCAAAGGCTAGGGAGCTCAGCAAACCTCTGCAGCTCACCTATAATCTTGAGTTCCTGACTCCAAAGTCCTTTGTCTGATATGCACCATGAGATCATATTAAAGAGCTACCATTTACTATGAACTTACTATGTGCCAAGTATAACTCCAGGAAATCGCTACCATTCCCTCCATTTCACCCAGAAGGAAGCTGAGGCTCAAAGAGGTCAAGTAACTTGTCTAAGTTGACAAGTTGGTGAGTGGCAGAGCTAGGTCTGGCCAGCTCCCTTCATTGGGCCATCCACTATGCTAAGGACGAGAATTCTGTGGCTCAAGTGGTGAGAATAGGGGGTTCACCTTCCAGAGGCCCTCCCCACCACGTGCTACTAACTCAGATTACAAAGGACTGGGGAGGAGCCAGTTTCCAACAGAGCACTGAAAGCTGAACCTATTTCCAGGTCTTCTCTGTATCAGGAAAGAAAAACAGGTCCACTCTGAGGAGACCTGAACATTAGGTATTCACTCTTTGAGTTCTTGGAGCATGCACAGTGCAGCCACTGCATTAAAAATTCTTACTCTGGATTAATCTGAAATAGATCTGATCATCCAGGCATCTTCCAAACTGGAAAAGACTCCATCACTGCAAGTCTATTTTGAATCAAATTGAATCTTTCCCCCAAGGCAAGGCACCAAATAAGGAGAGTTCAGAAGAAAAGAGAAGAGACAATTGTCTGCTCTTATGACTGAAATCCATCTCATGTTAATCTCTAAGACAGGGGCTGTAACAAGTATGCTGCCCTAGGGAACATGCTCTTGGTTCTGCAGGAAAGCTAGGAAGAACCAAAAAAGTTTGGGATGCCTAGGGTATTATGAGTGGTCAAATGTACTTCCTGGCCACTTGGAGGATAACTTTTTTTTTTTTTTTTTTTTTTGACAGACAGAGCTCACAAGTAGGCAGAGAGGCAGGCAGAGAGAGAAGGAAGCAGGCTCCCCACGGAGCAGAGAGCCCGATGTGGGGCTTGAGCCCAGGACCCTGGAATCATGACCCGAGCCGAAGGCAGAGGCTTAACCCACTGAGCCACCCAGGCTGTCCCTTGGAGGATAACTTTTAAATGCACATTAATGTCTTCCAACATGAGATGAATGCTTTATATAACTTGTCTCTATCTAATTGTGGTTGGATCTTCCAACTCTGAGTTTATAATGAGAAAGAAACTATGACGGAAATAACTACAAGTGTTCATAAAAATTTTAACGATCACAGACAGTTCTGTGACATCACTGAAGCTCCAAGCTCAGTGCTCTTTTCACTACATCACACTGCTTCATCAGGAGACAGTTAGATAATGAAATGGGTTATTTTATACCTATTTCTGAGGCTGCACCACAGGGGGAAAAAAAAAAAAACACTGTAAAAGATAGAAGAAAAACTTATTTTTTGGAGCAGTGTATCCGTTATAGTCCGATCATGAAAAAGAAACCACTTCCAAGTATTTACTACATAAAGAATTTAATGCAGGGAATTGATGACAACAACCAGAGGAAATGGTCAAGGGTTTAGCAACAGCAGGAAGCCAGTACCACGGCTAAGCTGGAAAGGCAAAAGGAGGAGAAGGTGTTGCCCAATAAAAGGGTAGGCCTGTCCAGTGAAAACGGGAGTCCCAGAGAAACAGTAGCTTCCTCTGCTGAAGAAGCTACCCGAGGCACAAAGGCAAAAGGAGAAATACCCTGGTGTCTCCTTGTTTCCTTCCCTCACATCTCCTGACAGTGTCTCTGTCTAAACCCAGTCTGAAGCCAGCTAACCCAGGAGCCTGGGCAGGCAAAGAGGGAGGAATAGAGCTGAAGGAAAGCTAACCAAGGATACGGTTAACCCTTAGCTGCATGAATGAAATGTGTGTTACTATTACACACCAGAGACTTGGGAGCTGAGTAACAGCAAAAGTTGAATGATAATCAAACATGATTTCCCATTACCATGAGATAATGTTAATAATTATTTTCAATAAGTGCTTTGAGGAAAAAATTGCCACCATTAATTTGTGGGGCAGAGGGCAAGCACCTGTATCGATCTGCAACCATGCCCTGGTGCTCAAGAAGAAGCCCTCAGGGAACCCGTCTAGGAATGCGGCAGGACCCCCAGCTGGAAAGGGAAGCAGCCCTGGCTATTACGATCTTGAAGACAGTCAACTGGGCAGTTTGAGATAGGATGACCTGGGGAACTCTGAGTGTCATACGCTGGCAAGCCAGGAGCCAGGCCTGTTCCAAAAAGGAAGTCAGTCACTGAGTCAGCGATGTTGCCAAGCCCCAAGCCCAAGCAGTCCCAATATAGCTGAAGGGTGGCCACGGACAGGGTGAGTCCAAGCTTTCTACTTATATAATTTCATCCCAGGACTGGCTTCCAGCACCATACTTAACAGGGTAGCCTCATCGCTATTTATAATCCCTCCCTTCTCCCAAAGACTGTAAGCACCCTCAGGATGTGGGGTACCTTTTCAGCTTACGAAATGCTATAATTATCCATCCACCTTAAAATATATGTCCCCACCCAACATACCCAGCCTTACTTCTCCCAGTTCCTCAGAACACATGCTCAGAAGTGCCTCTTTCATGCTCCACTCTGATATACCCCGCCTCTAAGCATTTGTCTGGATTCCCCCACTGTCTGGAATATTCTCCATCCTTCCCATTGGAATGCTGACAAGGGCTCAAGACTCAGTAACTCTACTTCCCCTGTCCTCCAGCTATTGTAACTGACTCTGCTCACTCTCTGCCCCAAATTTCTAGAGAATTTAGAATAAGTACCATTTGAGATGGCATTTAATTATTCTTTTTATTTCATATGACACATTTAGCCTTCACAATTAGATTTAGGCAGACAAACAAGCCCAGTGATAGAGCAGAGTAAGATGTTTACAGAGATGAATGAGAGGTAAGTCCTTATGAAGCAGGAGCCTCAACTTTTACTTACAGCAATTCTTTAGGAACCTCCCTCTTGTTTGCTAAGCACACTACAGGTACTCAAAAAATACTCCTTGACATTGATTAATTACTTCTGAATACAATCAGGTTCACACATCTCCAAACTAATCCTCTTGGAATGCCATCTTAATGACTGACAAATTAAGTTACATATTTGGATAATTTTAGGTGCTAAAGAAAAGACAAACACACATACATACACTAAAATATTTTCATTATTGTTAAAAGAACAAATCACAAAACACAGTACTGAGCACACATAACATAGATGTCTTTTCATTTTAGAATGGGAAAAAAAGACAACAAGGCAGTCTCTTCTAGAGATACGGGATTGAATTAAAAGTTCTGTTACAAGAATGCCTGGGTGGCTCAGTCGGTTAAGCAGCTGACTTTGGCTCAGGTCATGATCCCAGCATCCTGGGATTGAGTCCCGCTTTGGGCTCCTTGCTCGGCAGGGAGCCTGCTTCGTCCCCTGCCTCTGCCCGCCTGGGCGCTCGCTCGCGCTCTCTCTCTCTTTCTCTGACAAATAAATAAATAAATAAATCTTTAAAAAAAAAATTTTAAAGTTCTGTTACCATTGTCTCAATTCTAATCCTTAAAGTAATATGTTAATTTAGATAGGTTTAGGAGCGTAGGTGATTTTTTAAAATCTACATGCAAGTAAATAAAAGCCAATTCTGTAATTAAATCAGGAGGAACAATAATATAAGTGCTACCACCAGGGGAAAGAAAGAATTGGTATTTTATCTTGGTTAGAGAGTTTTACTTTCTCCCCCAACCACAATTTTCTTCAAACTCTGGCAACAATCACAAAACCATGTGTCACAGAAGTCTCTGCTGTATAAGAACTTCTGCCATTGCTCCACCAGCCAGAATGGCTTCCAGGGGCCACTTAGAGAAGAGAAAGCAGGACACCAAAAAAGGAGAGAGACAATAGGCTCATTACCCGAAAGACCCTAACAAAAACAGAGCAAGTCAAACCAGCAGCCAAAGCCCTCCATCAATAAAAGCCTTGACAGTTAAAAGGCCCAGTTTTCTTTCATGGGAAAAAGGGGTTTTATCCAATTAAACAGCCTCCAGATAACTGCTTTTTCAAAAAAAAAAAAAAAAAAATCTTGTTTTTTAACTCTTCAGTGACAAATGCAACCATAGCAGTGGCTTCCTAGCTTTTTTTATCCCCCCCAGAGAGAGTGTGGGCGGAGGTGGGGCCAGAGGAGGGGGCCGGAGAGAGAGAGGAGAAGGAGAGAATCTCAAGCCCACTCCATGCTGAGCCCAGAGCTGATGTGGTACTCGATCTCACAGCACTGAGCTCACCACCGAAGCCAGAATCCTGAGCTGGCTGCCTTAACCAAATGCGCCACCCAGGTGCCCCAGATTTCTAGCCTTTTTGACCCACAATTGAGAAATACTTTTTTTTTTTGAGAGAAATACTTTTTACATCACAGCACGTTACACATATGTGCATATGTGTGCATGTTACACACGTTATATAACTGAAACAAAAGTTTCAAAAACGGCAGCTTTCATCTCTTGTTACTTTTATGCATACAAGGGACTCTTGTATTTTCTATTCTCTTGTGTTCTAGTCTATTCTCTTCTCCTCCATTAAAAAATTTAAAAAGTTGGTCTGGACACACTAAACTGACTTCATGACCCAGTAGTAGGTTACAACCCATACTGAAAAATGGCGGCCTAAAGATCATTCTGGAAGTCAACCAAAGGTCACATGCTCTTTCTTTCTTTTTTTGTTTTTAAGATTTTATTTATTTATTTGACACAGAGAGAGAGATCACAAGTAGGCAGAGAGGCAGGGGGCAGGCAGGGGCCGATGCAGGGCTCCATCCCCAACCCTGAGATCACGACCTGAGCCAAAGGCAGAGGCCCCATCCACTGAGCCACACAGGTGCTCTCTTTCTTATTTTTTAAAAAAATCCATTGCTGATAAGGAGAGGCCACTCTAGCTTCACTTTTTAATGACAGAGAAAAAAACAAAGCAACTTCAAGGCCCACTAAGAACTAAAAAATGTGTTAAATGTAAGAAGCCATTAAAGAAAGTGTATGCCTGTTGTTCTTTCTGTTTTGTGGTTAAAGAAACATACAAAGGAGCAGGAAGCCAAGCAAGCCTTAAAGGAGAAAAAGGAGAATTCTAACAATGGAAATATTGCCTGGGCCATATGCCCAATTTTTTGAGCATAACATTGCCAGAGGTTTTGCTTCCTCCATCACCTGAGATGCTTCAATCCATCGGCCTCAGGCCAAGAAGCAAGAGAGAAAGGCCCATCACAAAAATGTAGAAGATTTTAATCCCGATTGGTAATTGACCTCATTCCAATTGAATGGAATGGGACTGAACCTTTTAAATGAGGAAATGATTGACTACAAAATCATGGACTCCAGTTTAAATCAGTCCAGAATGGCTACAGCACAAATTGTACCGAAGAACAAAACGTCAAGCAAAATGAGCATCAGATTAGATAACTCTGTATAATGGAATCAACTAATACCCCTCAAGAATCTCTCCTGAGACCCCTCACCCCCTCAATAGATAATGATGTTGACAACTATAATGAGATAGGTCATCACTAATAAAAACAGCTATCACTTCTTAAGAGTCCACTTAGTGCCAGGCACTGTGCTAGGCAAACTTACTGTATTTTATCACTACTCTCATAACAAGCCTGCCCGGGGGGCTAATATGCCCATATTACACAAGAGGAAAATGAGTTCTGGGTAGAGGAAGGCAAATGTCCAAATCAAGGCATGGAGGAGGGATGTGTATGCAAGAGGAAGGGCCCTGGAACTGAATTATGCAGACACCAGTCTTCAACTTCCAGATTCCCTGGGACCCAGCTGCTGGTTTAGGGCAAACGTGGTATTTGGTCGTATTTGGTCGTAAACAGCAACGGCAGGTATCTGCCCTGTTTGGGATGGGGAAACCGTAGAAAATGCAGACACCTGACTCTGTGATAATGAGACACGAGTTACAAGGACAGAAAAGCTTTAGGTACCCTGTTCAATTTGAAAGAACTTAATTATTAAACAAGGAAAATACATATAAACACTATGTATTTCATTAAAAATATTTTTCCTTTAGGAAAAAAAACAAAAAACAAACCACCCCTACACACAGTTGTTAAGTTAGGAGGGAAAAGCCAGAAATGTGAACTCTCAAAAGCAGAAACTCGCATCACAAGGGTTACACAAGAAAAGAGAAATGAATTGCTGAACTGAAATTGGAAGCAGGAGATCCCGCCTGGGGCCACATCCATTGTCAGATGCACAGGCTTTGGAAAGAGTCAGAAACTGAGCACACCCATTTCTAAGGAATTCAACACCACTGCAGAATTCCTATTTCAAACTGAAATTAAGCTCTTGGGGAGTTCCGTCAGACAGGCTCTTTACCTCCCAGGCTGTAACACCGTGAAAAGAATGACCAGTTTGAATTTTTAAGCACTGGAAATTTCTACATTTGACAAAGTTGGTGCAGAAAAGGAAGCCACTTTTTATTTTGTTCTTAAGAGCAGATGAGACATAGAGATAAGTGGAAAATGTAGAAGTTACTTGGAGACAAAATTTACTCATTTAAGTTTTCATACTCACAAACAAAAGCAGTTGAGGAGAACTCATTTAAGAATTGCCCTTAACCAGAGGAAGATTGTTTTATTTTTTCATGGGTTTCTTTTCTTTTTCTTTTCTTTTTTTTTTTTAGTGTCCATATTACAATTTAAATTTACAACTTAAGCTTTTATCATTATTTTTAAAATGAAAGCTGCATCATCTAAAGTCATAAATGCACAGCCTACTGAATTTAAAAGAGACACACTGTCACAGTTTTACGCATAAATTGAGTGACTAAATGAACCAGAAATTCTTTAGGCAGTACAGTGGCTTTTCTGGGCATTTGGTATTATTTGAGGACCATGATTTAATAAATCCAGCAACTTAAGTCATATCATGATTGCTCCCATAACTTCACCTCTGCCTCCCTTCCCACATGCCACTTGTTTTGGGTAGTGAAATAGTGCCTAGAAGACACTTATCCTCATCGGATTTTACTTGAAGAAAGAAGTCAGAAAGCAATTATCTAGTATAACTTAGTTACAATGGCAGGTACCCCTAGAAGCAGAAAATGAAAAATTTTTAAATCTGTGCCTTAAAGTTTAAATGATCTCTAGTTCTGAAGAGATGTAAGTTAGAACCTAGAGAATTTCCTTTTGATTTCAAAGGGGAGAAAGGGAAGAAAAAGAAGGAAGGGAGGCAAGAAGAATGGGGAGGGAAGGACAGAGGAGAGAGAGAAGACTTAGATGCTAAAACATGCTTTAGGTTTCTGCCAGAATCTTACAAAAACCTAACACAAACCTCATAGTTAACTACTGACAGTGGCATGTGCTTTTAATTATATTCTGAAAATGTGCAAGCAAGCAAGGCAAAATTATATCATGGTTCTCATTTACATTTATCATTCCCTCTCTATGGGAATATATAATCACATACAGACATCTGTGGATGATTATATGTGAAGACGGGCCTTTCAAGATCAAGTTTAAGAGTTCTAGTGTCTTTCTTCCTATTCATACACCAATTGGGAGGCAATTCACTAGAGCTGTTTTAGTGAATAGGGAAATGTGAGGAAGTCCACGGGGAAGGCTATCTCCCCACCATGTAGAAAAATTTTGTAATAATTTAATAATAACGAAAAAATTGTAATAATTTCCCTGATCCCCAACCCCCTCCTTCACCCAGTAAAGCTCAGAGATGACTTTTCTTTGCCCTATTTGTAAGAATCACTTTGTACTTTACAACACTTTTCTTTATAAGGATTCCCTATTTTTTTTCTTGAGTCAAAAGTAATACCAAATCACTTCTGAGGCTCAATCAGAATTTCCCCTCCCCTAGTTGAAAGTGACATTTTCTGATACAAAAAATTTCCAAGCAAAATGGGGTTTGACTAGAATAAATATGAGTCACAGATGAACATGAAGTGAAACAGAAAAGGGGCTGGTGAAATCCCTCCCTTAACTTATTTCACAACCCGGAGGTTTAAAATGACACACACGGTGACCTATCCAACAGCAACCTGGGTACCAAGTTTTTGTTGCTGTCTGGGGTTTTTTGCTGTGAACTACTTCTGCATGCTCCGCTTGTTACACACCAAGGATGCTTTTATACCAACTCAGGCAGGACCACAATGTATTGCGCTGGGAAGACAGGGCTCCTAGTGATGCCGTTAATAGGGGAATTTCACCTCCAGACAGGATTATATATGAGGGATATGGTTAGTCAATATGAAGCAATAAGAAGGAAAATGTGGTGCTTGGCAAAAAAAAAAAAATAACCAAAACCATAACTGGATTTAAGTGGAGGTTAATTTTGAACTCTACCACTCTCACTTTTACTTTTAAGAAGATATTTAGGGGCACCTGGAGGCACAGTTGGTTGAGCGTCTGACTCTTGACTTTAGATCAGGTCATGATCTTGGGGTCATGGGACTGAGCCCCTCATCAGGCTCTGCACTCAGGGGGAAGTCTGCTTGAGTTTTTCCCACCCTCGCCCTTCCTTGCATGCTCTCTCGCTTTATCTCTCTCTCAAATAAATAAATCTTAAAAAGAAAAAAAAAAAAAAGACAGGGCGCCTAGGTGCCTCAGTCATTGGGCATCTGCCTTCGGCTCAGGTCATGATCCTGGGGTCCTGGGATCATGTCCCACATCGGGCTCCCCGCTCTGCAGAAAGCCTGCTTTTCCCTCTCCCACTCCCCCTGCTTGTGTTCCCTCCCTCGCTGTCTCTCTCTCTGTCAAATAAATAAATAAACTTTTTTTTTAAAAGACATATTTTAAGGAAGTATTTGCCAAACACAGTATCAAGAAGTTTTACAAAGAAAATTTCAAATTAAGCCTCTCCCTAAGGTCTTACACATTCTTTCCTGTTCAAATGGCCAACATAGTTAAGATACAACAGGGTAAAATCAGCCTGTCAGTGAGAGATACAGTGAGTGTACACAGCCTGGAACACAGCACAGTTATAATATTCCAGTAGGTGAGACAATAATCTCCCAACTTCTCAACACATAAAGGGGCAAGAGCTTCGCTGTAGTGTCATCATTCCCCCACAATCTCAGCAATTTCTATACTTCTGATGCACAAAGGATATTGAATTACTGGTCCCTCAGTCAAAAAAGAAAAGGTGGGCTGGAGAAGCCAAAAGAGATTTTAAAGTAAAACACTTAAGCCAATGAAAGCAGAGTTGATCATTGTCTTTTACTTGGGCTTTTGCAGGTAAGACACACATCTCCAACAAACCACAGAATCCTCCCCCAACCTCTGTTTCTGCTTTTATCCTCTGATACTGCAAGGGTTCCAGTGGGTCACCACGCAGCAGTATCTTTTGGTAAAAGAACTTTCCTTAGGTTGAGTTAAGGCCTGGCCCTTCAGAGTTAATTAGAACCATACCACATAGTACTGTTAGTATGCTGCGAGAAAATGCCTGTGGTATGATGTTAAGCTTTCGTTCTCCCCAAGAGACAATTCAATTTCTCATCTTTTATTTACATACCAGTTACTCATGATAGAAAACCAGCAGAGCTTACAAAAGGCAGCCACGATCTGGCCCAGTGGTCAGTGCCCGCAGCTGCGGCTGCTCCCACTGCCAGTGCCCCTGGCCACCCTCCTCCAGCCTTTCTTCAGTAAAAAAGGGGAGATCAAAGAGGTAGTGGCAAACTCTTCCTTCTCCTGCCATTTTCTCCAAGTCGAAAATGATCTCAGTGCCTCTGTGGGAAATGGTAAGACACGGTTCCAACCACACCAGGTCAAGGACCCAAAGGTGGAAGGTGTTTTGCACTGAAGGTTGCCTCAAATATGTATTAAGGAGGCCTGGCCGCTGTCCTACCTATTTCTCATCTAGGTATGCTTTTGCATAATTCAAACTCGGTAACCAAAGATTTGAGAGGGAGACAGGGGATAGAAGCAGACAAAGTGGGAAGAAAAAACCTAATTCACTTTTTAAAAATTGTCTTAAAGAAAACTGAAAGTGACAGGCTCATATACGGCTCATAGATGGCTTAATCACAGACACAGAGAAAGCCTCGTTATCTAGATCAGGCCTGAGTTCACAGAGTGCTGATAACTCTAGAGAAGGCTAGAGGCCAAGAAACTGGCCTATCACCTAGGGGAAAGAAAATATTCAGGACCTCTTCTGTCTAAATGAAATCTAAATCAACGTTACAACAAAGATTTCACAGGTTTCACAGAAGATGTCAAATGTGTAATTTCTCACTTTAACCACCACAACCACAGCAGACCTTGATCCAATGCTTTAGATAGCTAGAGCTACAGTCTAAGATGGTTTGTCTTTAAAAGGTAGGGGCGCCTGGGTGTCTCAGTCAGTTGAGCATCCAACTCTTGATCTCAGCTCAGGTCTTGATCTCAGGGTTGTAGGGTCAACCCCAGGTTGGTAAAGATAAATGGGCAATAATTCTCAACATGTTTTAGTAAGCAACTATAATTTTAATTTCAGAGTCATCAAAAAAAAAAAAAATCTGAACCAAAACTTTTTTAAAAGATCCTTTCCGAGATGCCTGGGTGGCTCAGTTGGTTGGGCAGCTGCCTTCGGCTCAGGTCATGATCCCAGCGTCCTGGGATCGAGTCCCACATCGGGCTCCTTGCTCGGCAGGGAGCCTGCTTCTCTCTCTCTCTCTCTCTGCCTGCCACTCTGTCTGCCTGTGCTCTCTCTCTCTGACAAATAAATAAATGAAAAAAATTAAAATAAATAAATAAATGATCCTTTCCCCCGAAGATGTGAGCTTTACCTAATCCCTTCATCACTATCATCCTAGGACTCCAGTTCCGTGATAATTCTTTAGAGCACCAATTATGTGCCAACTACAATGTCTAGCAATGCAAACAACACAGAGAAAAAATAAGCTTCTGTCCTAAAGAAAGTTATCGTGGGAGTGGGGAGGTGGGGATGCAGAGAAGGAGGCCAGTTCTACTTGAACACAGGAAGAACATGGAAGATGTCACGCAAAAGTCCAAAGTGCTACAGGGTACAAAGTACCTCTGAGGAAAGAGAAAGCATCTTCCAGTGGGGGGAGGGCAGGGACAAGGCTCTGACATGGTGTCCCATGAAAGGAACATCCTGAGGAGCATCAAGAAGGAAAGGTGGGACGTCAACAGGCAGAAAAGAAGTGTGTTCATGAAACAACCCATTCAGGGTAGAGCAGTGATTCCTAGACTTTTGAACTTTGTGAACTGGTAAAATTTGTGAACTGGAAAGAAAAAAAGATGGTGGTGGTAGGGGGAATGGAAAAAGTTGAAAGAAGGGCTATACTAAGCTAGGAACTGTTATCCCATAAAATTTGCCTGGGGAGAAAACTGAGCTAGAAATAGCATTTTCTCCCTCAGAGAAACAAAATGGCAAGAATTTTATTGCAATTTATCTTTTTAATTTGCAAGTGATAATGAGATAAATAATGACCATCTATTATCACCAGCATTTTACAAGTAAAAGAACATTTGCATTCCAAAAATGTAGGATATACATCTACTCGGGAACTGAAAAATGGCATTCCTTCTCACAAAAGGGCAGCTAGGAAACCTACACTGGTCAAGTGAAAGCTTGGCCACAGCCTGCTGGTACATCCGTTTAGGAGGCTCTGGGTTTGAGTGTAGGACTCCCATAAGAAACAGAAGGAAATAAAAGCTGACACCTCACTATAGGGAATATGGAAGGATAGACTGAGAAAGATGCAATTAGACAAAGTGAAAAATAAGACTTTTAAGAGGAGAGGTAAGGGATTAGTATGATTAATACCTAGAGCTATGCTCTACAATGAAATTGATCAAAGTGTACAGGTAGAATGGGAGGCAGGGGTATTGCCCAAGCGAGTCTGGAAGTGTCCAGGCCAGCTGGGGGACACTGCAAAGTCCAGGCATGGACGGCCTATATGACGGTGGTAGAAGAAAGAATGGAAAGGGGTTGGAAACAACTTATATACAAGATTTTTGAGCCTAGATAAATGAAAACAAGACAAAACAAAGCTGATGGTAATGTTAACCGATACATGAAAATTCATGAAAGGGTACGATATAGGAAGAGGAAATGAATTCATTTTGGGGCAGAACAGGCAGCGCAGCAGGTTGGGAGAGGCTGGGGATGTAATGAGATACGAAGCTGGGGAGTCCTACCTGGAAGACTTGGAAGGGAGCAAGCCTACCTCCTTTATCACTTGGGGATTTTTTTTTTTTTTTTAGATTTTTTTATTTATTTATTTTTCAGAGACAGAGTGAGTGAGTAAGCACAGGCAGAGTGGCAGGCAGAGGCAGAGGGAGAAGCAGGCTCCCTGCCGAGCAAGGAGCCCGATGTGGGACTCGATCCCAGGACGCTGGGATCATGACCTGAGTGGAAGGCAGCCGCTTAACCAACTGAGCCACCCAGGCATCCCTCACTTGGGGATTTTTTAACTCTACAAACCAAGCACTGTACTAGGCGCTAGGGATAGATGAAGAACAACAGAGCCGCTACCCGCACTCACAGAGAGTCAATGTGGCAGGAAGCCAGAACTTCACGCAGTAATCACACAGACGAGCATGATTACAAATTACATTAAAGTGCCTAATTTCCAAGAGAAAAAAGGAAAAAAATCGAGAACAGACACTTGGACAATGACTTCAACTAAAAGGCAAAATGAGGCTACCAATGGAAAAAGAAGGCACAGTTAGAAGAGTAGGAAGCAAACTGGAGCAGACAATTCCTGGAAGCTGGTAGAAGAATGAGCTTCAAGGAGCAAGTAATAAACAGTGTCAAATGCTGCTGAGAAGCCAAGGGGGTCAAGCTTGGAGAAAGGCCCACTGGCCTGTTCAATGAGGACAACAGAATGACTTAGACACAGTGTTGAAGCTGGTGCAGCAGATTTCATGGGGTTAATGCGTGAGGATACAGAAAAAGGTGCAGGTGACAAGACTTTTCTCTCTCTCTCTTTTTTTAAATTAACATATAATGTATTATTTGTTTCAGGGGTACAGGTGTGTGAATCATCAGTCTTACACAATTCACAGCACTCACCATAGTACATACCGTCCGAATGTCCACCCCCCCACCCCCCGCGCACAAGACTTCTCTTTAAAGGAGTCAAACAACAACGGAAAGGAGAGAGACAGATGGGTGACTTGAGAAAGTCATGCATTTATGGGGTCTCCTTATTAGAATGGGGACAATTTCAACAGAGGGAAGAGAAAGAAAAAAACAGGATGTAAGAAGAAAGTGATAATGGCGGGGGGGGGGGGGGGGGCAGTCCCAAGAGAGAGGGAAGGTATTACAAGAAATCAACCAAGAGGTCAACACTGCCTCTTTGGAGAGAAGCGGAAAGGAAGCAAGGGAAGGTTACCCAGAAATTAGAGATGGCAAGAAAAAAGGTTGAGGACACTCCTGTTTGGGGGTGGTAGGATCTTTCCTGGAAACTACAAAAGAGATGTGAGGGAGCCATGGGCAGCTGGGACTTGGGGAGAGGGCATCGGCCATCGACTGGACATTCACTCAGCAAACATTCCCTGAGGGCCTTCCATGTGCAAGAGAGTGTGCACGTATGCCTGATCATAAATGAAGTTAGCAGCCATTCGCTCTCTGGGTAAAAGAGAAATAGGTTGATTTTCTCGCTCTTCAATCTAGAAAAAGACCATAAGCAGTAACAGGTGATAATTACACATCCTTTGAAGCTGATGGATGTGCTAATGGATGAGACATCACTATTGCTGGAGCCCAGGATCCATTCCTCAGAAGGAAATGGATGGTGTTAGTTGACTTACTCCACAAACAAATCCTGTGTGCCTGAGCATCAGAAAAATGAGCTCTGAAGAGGCATATCATGGTTCCTATCCTTCAGAAGGTCACAATCAGAAGTGATGATCTGAATGCTTCTGCTCTTTCCACCATTTGGCACATTTCATTGCCTGGAGCATTAGCTGAACCCACCAACACAATCTCTACGCTTTATTGTAAGGTAAGCCTCTGGCCATCTGAAGGTTGTTAACAAGATACTCTTCTGGACGCAACATTACGTTATGGAATGGACTGGAATAGCATGGTTTTTCAGTGCCATTAAGCCTCAAAATGAACTTTTTTTTTTAAAGGATTTTCTTTTTAAGTAATCTCTATACCCAAGGAGGAGCTCGAACTTATAACCCCAAGATCGAGTCACATGAGCTCCACTGACTGAGCCAGCCAGGTGCCCCCAAAATGAACTTTCTTAAAACTATGGCAGCTTTTAAAATTACCAACCATTTGCACATCACCCTGCCTATGTTCTTTCAACTAGAGTCAGAATAAAATCTATGCTCCTGGGGCACCTGGGTGGCTCAGTGGGTTAAAGCCTCTGCCTTCGGCTCAGGTCATGATCCCAGGGTCCTGGGATTGAGCCCTGCATCAGGCTCTCTGCTTAGCAGGGAGCCTGCTTCCTCCACTCTCTCTGCCTCTTTGCCTACTTGTGATCTCTGTCAAATAAATAAATAAAATCTTTAAAAAAAAAATCTATGCTCCTTACCTTAGCCCTCGAGGACCTTCATGATGTGGGCCCCGCCACCTCCTATACCAGCCTTATATGTATATATATGTGTGTTGTTTTTTTTTTTTAAGATTTTATTTGTCAGAGAGAGTGAGCACAGGCAGACAGAGTAGCAGGCAGAGGCAGAGGGAGAAGCAGGCTCCCTGCTGAGCAAGGAGCCCGATGTGGGACTCGATCCCAGGACACTGGGATCATGACCTGAGCCGAAGGCAGCCGCTCAACCAACTGAGCCACCCAGGTGTCCCAATATATATATATATATTTTTTTTTAAAGATTTATTTCACAGACAAAGATCCCAAGTAGGCAGAGAGGCAGGCAGAGAGAGAGGAGGAAGCAGGCTCCCCACGGAGCAGAGAGCCTGATGTGGGGCTCGATCCCAGGACCCTGGGATCATGACCTGAGCCGAAGGCAGAGGCCTTAACCCACTGAGCCACCCAGGCACCCCTATATGTATATTTTTAATGTTTAAAAACACTTTTAAGGGGCGCCTGGGTGGCTCAGTGGGTTAAGCCTCTGCCTTCCACTCAGTCATAATCTCAGGGTCCTGGGATCGAGCCCCGCATCGGGCTCTCTGCTCAGCAGGGAGACTGCTTCCCCCTCTCTCTTTGCTGGCCTCTTTGCCTACTTGTGATCCCTCTCTCTGTCAAATAAGTAAATAAAATCTTTAAAAACAAATAAACAAAAAACCACTTTTAAGCTAGCGAAGAGCATCTCACCTCACCTTCCTGCTCCAAAGCAAGTACCGTACAAAACCAAACCCAATTTCAGATTTATGCCTACCATGTCCACGTAATCATTTGTTAAGTACTAACTATCACAAGGGGGAAAAAAATCGTGCTTTATGCTCATACTGACACATTTATTCCCCTAATTCTCTTGATGAGACAGTTCAATGATTAAAAAAGATTAATGGCATGTATCGATATTGTAAAAATGTGATTAATGACTTTTTTGAGATTAAAGCATCATCATCTTGATTATTTGGTAAAGAAAAGCCTATCAACTAACTTTCAAGTTGGGTAATTTACTCCATTAAAATCAGCTACGGTGTTTCAAGATTTAATGTATTGTTCAAATTCATGTATGCAAACAAACTCATTAAAATTCAGGAGACTTCACTCAGAAACTCGCTGTACTTAAAATTCAGGGCCCTAACAGAGGACATTGAGCTGGAATATTTAAATTGAAACATTTGTCCTAGACAGGGTACTGAGCATGGTGTCTTGTTTTTGTTTTTGTTCTCGCCCCAAGGAAGAATTCAAGATACCCTGGGAGTCTGCAGTAGCCAGAAGGCTGCACAAAATTTACTCCTTACATTACACTGACATGTTGGCCCTGAGGTCAAGGGCCGCTCTTGAACACCTTCTTAAAGCCAGCCAAGGCCAGGGACAATTCCCTTCACTTTGAGAAGGAGGTTCAAGACAAATATTTCTAATTCTGGCTTTGTAAATTCCATGTAGGCCACAACTTTCAGAGTGAATTTTCTAGAAAACCGGAGCACACCCCATAAAGTAACCAAAATGTTCCCATTCATAATTTTTATGGAACTCACTCTAAGAAGTGCCTCTTAAATTACCTGGAGAAAACAAAACCCCTCACCAACTACGGAGCCGGGCTGCACACTAGCCCCTGTGCTAAGCACTGTACTACAGCTCTGTCACTGCAGCACCTCACAGCAATCCTCTGGGCAAAAGGAAAGTGATACCAAGAAGGTCAAAAGACTTGGTGATACTGTCCAGCTGGTCAGGACACCTGGCACCACAATGCATCCTTGAAGATAACTAATTTTTTTTTTAATATTTCTGAGTCACTGGCGTTGTAGAAAAGCACAGTGGTTAAAAAAAAAGACTCTGGAATAAGACTGCCTGGATTCAGATCTGGGTTGGTTTCACTACTTACCAGCTACGTGCCCTTGAGAAGTTGTTAAACCATTTTGTGACTCCATTACCTCTTCTGGAAAATGGGAATAATAACAGAATGTACCTAAGAGGTTGTTTCGTGAACGACATGGATCAATCCATGAAAAGTGGTAAGCCATGTAAAATGCCCAGAACTGTACCTAGTATATATAGTAAGCACTCAATAAACGTTAGCTCTTATTAAAAGCAAGTGTTCCAACAATGAAGTCCCAGGGGATTGCCAAGGTCCTCTCTCACAGCTGTCTGGGTCTACCTCAGTGAATTGGGAATGAGTTCACTCATGCACATGCCTTTTCTTGTGTGTGTCCCACGTGCCGAAGATAATATACACATGATGGTGCATTTGATTCTTAAAACAAAATGAAACCAAAATCCTGAAACGGAGTTACTATCCTTCCTTTATCAATAAAGAAAATGCTTAAATCATTTGCCCAAGGCTCTCAAACAGGACTTGAACTTGAACTTGTCTCAGCAGCCCAAGTTCTTTTATCCGTACCATGTTATTTTGTGTTCCTAAGTCTATTTTTCCATTTTGTCAGTGAATCCTTTGGTTATCACTGAGGATCAGAGTTCTAGAAGGGTCTTTAGAGTGTATTGCTCACAACAGTCTGTTTTTGCTTTGAAGAAATGGAAGCCCAAGGAAGTTTACTACTGAGCTGCCCACACTCCTATAATGAATATCCCTGCTGCAGTGGCATACTGCCACTTTTTCCTCTTGGATGTTGGTGGCCTGCCTCTCGGAGGACCTCAGCTCTGCTCCTAATCTCCTAGAGGCTCAGAGAAACAAATGACCACTGTAAAAATCCAGAATGCAAAGCTAAAATGCGAGACCCAGGGACTCCCCTAGCAGGCAACTTCATGAGCTTTAGCAGATGGGACTTTATCAGGTTTAGCTGCTCGGGCCTTTCTGCTTTTTGGCTCACAGCAACATTCTGGAAACTCAGGGCTAGCAAACCAATCAGGTGTTAGTCCAGTCTACAATGCCCTGTGATTTTGAGGAAAACTGCCAAACAGGGCTTTACAAACAAAACCCAGAGTAGAGATGATTTCACCCTGCAGAAAAGAACAGGACAGGCTAGCACAAAGTTTAAACTTAATTTGCCAAAGGAAAGAAGCTTACAATTAAAGCAGCTATTCCTAGCACATTATAGTCTAAGGCCAACAACATACAAGTGTAACAACTAATGGCCCCATGTGGAGAGGCAGTGCTGCGTTGCCATTACAATTAGTTCCCTTTTCACAAGAGAGTTGGATTCATAATTAAACTCTGTCCCTTCCTGCCTCCATTCTGCTGTGCACATATCTGACTGCTTCCTAAGGGAAGGGGTTAGAGGCCAGGAGACAACCCCAAGCCGCAGGTCCACTGACCTCCCAGGGTCAACAGGCAAGGTGAAGCATGTTGGCGTGAGCTGTATAAGAGCTTCTCTGGGGAGAAGGTGATTTCATCTTTCCATGCAACACACTTCTCAAGTCACTTTACATGGTTGTTACTCCAGCCTCAGTGCCAGTACAGTCCCTCCCACGGAAAACTCCAGAACCTGTTCTGGGAAGAGCAGGTTGATGTAGACAAGAGTGTGGCCGGGGCTCCTCTAAGATTTACTTGTTGGATCAAGTCAATTACTCTCTCAGGACCTGAGCTTCCAGAACAGGGAGACAGCAATGTCTATCCATAGATTTCATTATTGAGGAGTTTAAATAGAAATATAAGTGAAAGCACCTGGTGAACATAAGGGTCCAAGTGAGGTAAAAGGCAACAGATACTGTCTGCTGATCTAACTGGTCTCCTGCATAAAATTCTCAGTGACTCCTGCCCTTCTCAGAACAGAGTCCAGACTCTTGAGCAGGTCTGAAAGCCCATTACAACTTGCCCTTTAATTACCTTCAACTTCACCTCCCATCTCACTTGAGGCTTCAGCTAAACAAGATGTCTTGAGTTCTTCCAAAGGGTGTGCTGTCTGGTGCACCTGCAGCAGGAGCCCTCCGTCCCCCCACACTCTCTCATTCTACCCAACTAAGTCCTCCTCCAGGTTCTGATTTTAGCTTAAATGCCATTTCCTCCTAGAAACTTTCCTCTACCTCACCTCCAAGCTTTCACAACCTCTTTTTTTTTTTTTTAACCCCTTTGGAGCCCTCCTCATCATTGTGTTAAATTGCCTGCATACTTGTTACTCTTTCCCCTCTCAAAATTTTGTGGATGAAACAATGTTGCTGAATGAGTGAATTTAGAGAAAATGAAAATGACTTAGTGTCTTACATTAGGAAATGACTAACAAAATCTCTGCAGTTCCCACCCTGCACTTCACAAGCAACCTCACCCCACCCCTAGCCTCTCCTTTTAACTGGTAAGAAAGTAAAGATCATGAGAAGGAGCTAAAAGGTTTGACCAAAAGCATTCCGTTAATCAAGGGCTCTAGAGATGTGCTTGGACCCTATATCTCCTGGTTCAATCCCTGAATTTTCTATAGAATGTTGGCTATGTCTAGATTTTATGCTATATGTATTTTCATAGCAAGAGAACTGAAGGCAGATGGGGATGTAAGAGAAAGGAGACTTGAAATCCAAAACCTGCTGCTTAAGGTCTGGCTCTGTGTGACCTGGAGCCATCTCCGTGTCTCCAGGCCTCTGTCCCTTATCTGTCAAATGGAAGTTCAGTACCTGCAAACCTAAGCAGCAAAAAGCTTCTTATCTTTTTAGATTATTTTTCACCTACCTCACCATGTTTTATGTAAAGAAACTGAGATAAGTTTAAAATACTTTATGCATCTCTTCTCAAATATTTTTTCCAACTTCTCATGTGGTTATTTTTTTTGTGACATTCAGCTTTATTATTCAAACCAAAGCATTTTTTAGAAGAGAGGGGGGCAGAGGAGAAAGGTGAGAGAGAATCTTAAGCAGGGTCCCGCTCAGTGTGGAGTCTGAGATGGGGCTCAATCTCATGACCCTGAGGTCATGACCTGAGCAGAAACCAAGAGCTGGACACTTAATCAACTGAGCCACCCTGGCGCCCTGAACCAAAGCATTTTTTTGAGCACAGGATTCAAATTCATTAAGCAATCTCTTTAGGACTACAAAAAGTTTAACTGATTTACAAGATCAACACAGGCTTGGCTGGAATTAACTAGGGCTACTATTTCTTCCTTCTGACTTCATGACATCAAGACACTAGTGTTCACCTGCAGAAAGAACCCTTGCCCATAGTCGTTAACTGAAGAAAGAAAGGACAAACCCTTTTTCTTTACACACACTACTTGATTTCATAGACTCATAGAATGCTGCAGCCAGAAGAGAGTATGAAAACCATCAAAGCCCGTATCTGCCTTTCACAATGAGAAAACAGGCCCAGTCTCACTCCTTGGGAGGGGCTTAAGCAGGGCTGATTGCAAACACACACCAATTGTTTTTCACAGTATTACATATTTTGCAATAATAGATGATTTGAACAAAAAATTGTGGTAAATCATATACTAGATCACAACACAAATTTCAAATGTAATGGTATTTGTCAAAGTTGAAGGTTGAAGGGCAAAGATAGAGACACACCTGATATTATGTATGCATGTTTTAAAATTTGATTATGATGGAATTTTCTGGAAGTAAAAGAGATTTTTCCAGTCCCACCATGTTTCCATGTTTCTGTAAGACTGGAGATTTTCAAAACAATAATAAGTAGACAAAATGGGAAATGCACTCAAATCATTTATTTGTGGACAACAACCTCATCTGTCACTGTTTGTTACTGTCTGTGACTGACTAGTTTTACTAACTAGTTCTAAACAACATAGACAGCAATGAAGTCAAAAGTCACTACTAATCCTCACACCCTTTTATTTATTTCTTTTCCTTAAAGATTTTTAAGTAATCTCTACTCAGTGTGGGGCTCAAACTTACAACCCCGAGATCAAGAGTTACATACTCCATCGGCTGAGCCAACCAGGTGTCCCAGTCCTCACGCTCTCACAGGCAGAGGTTTCTAACTCCTTTCCCAATAGTTTCTCCAACTACTAACAAAAGCAAACGAGACTGAAGGAGTAGCCAAAGAAATGGACAGGGGTAGAGGGTAGAATGTTATTTTTATTCTTAGGTAACTTTTTTTTTTTAAGATTTTATTTATTTATTTGACAGGGAGAGAGAGAGATCACAAGTAGGCAGAGACCCAGGCAGAGAGAGATGAGGAAGCAGGCCCCCCGCTAAGCAGAGAGCCCTACTGGAGGCTTGATCCCAGGACCCCAAGATCACGACCCAAGCTGAAGGCAGAGGCTCAACTCACCGAGCCACCCAGGCGCCCCTGTTATTTTCATTCTTTCCCTCTTCCCAATCCAACCCCTTCCCCCAAAAAACTGGTAAGGGTGAAGTTTAGTGGAGTCTGAACTGAGACGGTAGTCTGAATCATTCCAAAACTGAAAGAGTTAACTCTCAATAAAAAATTGTTTTCCAAGATTTTATTCAGAGACCTTTAGAAAAGAAAAAGTAAAAAATTCCTTGTTGAAAACCATAAACAGTTACCCTATCCAAATTCATAGGCAACAAACAAATTACAGTAGGGTTAGTCACTGACTGCTCACAATACACACCCTTTTATTTATTTTTTTGTGATGGAGCTTGTGTATTTTTGTGTATGAGACTGGAATATTTTGTAATACCTATTCCAGATAAATTTTGCATAGGGCCATAAGAAACAAACTCTTACAATTCAACTTTTAAATAGATCACCCGATATTTCATGTCAAAACTTGACTGGGTATTTTAGAGAGTGTCCCTCTACTTCGTATATCAGGAAAACATCTATAAGTTATTAAAATAATCACTGCCAAGTTCTTTGCCAAAATATGCAAAATCACAACATGATGTGGGGAAGTCATGCCAGTCCCAGCTCTGCCAGCAGAAAGCTATGCAACACGACATATTGCTTAATTGCTTTGCAGTTGGTTTTCCTCAATTGTGATGAGGTGGGATTCCATCCCTAATCCGACTTTTGCAAACCAAGTGCTTTAAAGTCCTGCAATGCCGTCACTGGGCTGCAACTAGAGCTATCCTAGCCTCTCTCTTAGGGATAGCAAGCCTAAATTTGATAAACATGAGGACATAGAGAGCTTTGGCATTTCTTCCTGGGAACCGAGAATTAACATTCTGGGCTGAGGAAGATGAGAGCTACTTGGAAAATGTCCAAAGGTTCAGCAACAGGTAAATGCCAAAGCATCCAATCACACTGATGCAGAATGCTATAGGTAAGACAACGAGAAAATAGGTATTTCATCACCACCAAGTAACAGGTCTGCTGCAGAGAACAGTTTCCAATTGCCCCACCACTTTACGTGGCTTCTCAAAGGAAGTCCTGGGTAACTTAGTAACTTTAAAGGGGGAAAAAAAAAAAAAAAAAAGCGGACATTTCTTCCTCTAAAGACAATCAGGTACCTACTATCTTTAAAGTTCTTTTTTTTAATATTTTTTTTATTTATTTGACAGACAGAGATCACAAGCAGGCAGAGAAGCAGACAGAGAGAGAGAGAGGAGGAAGCAGGCTCGCCGCTGAGCAGAGAGCCTGATGCGGGGCTCGATCCCAAGACCCTGGGATCATGACCCGAGCCGAAGGCAGAGGCTTTAACCCACTGAGCCACCCAGGCGCCCCTAAAGTTCTTATTAATTCAACACAAAATAAGAAAAATCCCCAAACACAAAATGAACAGAGTAAAGGACACATCTCCAGATACAACACAGCCAATTATCATCCCCGGACAGTATTTTTAATACTGAAAATTAGCCCTCACATGATGGGACAGCAAAACCTATTCCCTTGCAAGAAGAGATGGCCAATGTGTAGGATAAAGCCACCCCCTCTCCCTCCCTCAGCACAGCAGAGGTCAGGGACCCATCAGTCTCTGGTCTCCCCCTGGTCTCCCAAGCTCAGTGCTCTACACCACACAGCGCTTCGGGTGGCTGCCACCACTCCTGCTCATGCTGGCATTCATGCTGAAGTCTGTTTCATCCCAGCTTTGCATATTTCTCAACATATTCTCCCCAGTATTGAAATACTGAAATGGGTCTTCA
This sequence comes from Mellivora capensis, assembly GCA_004024625.1. Taxonomy (NCBI): domain Eukaryota; kingdom Metazoa; phylum Chordata; class Mammalia; order Carnivora; family Mustelidae; genus Mellivora; species Mellivora capensis. Next base: position 15,939 of record PISX010002467.1, on the reverse strand, counting down.
AAGAAAGCCACTTCATGACAGTAAAGCCCTTCATCTAAGCCATAAGGTGGTCATTTTTTTCTACCTTATGTAATTTTAGAATGGTAATAAGAGCAGAAAACATAACTGGAAACATTCATTTTACTCTAGACCCTGTGCCATTCTAGTGAGATACACAAGAAGTTCTATACAATAAATGTTTATATTCATCTCTTTAAAAACAGAATTTGGCTTTATTCAACCCAAATGCTCATCCCAGTTCCAATCTACTCACTACCCTGTCACTCAAACAAGCACTGGGCAGAATACAGACACAAACAGAGCTCCATCTGCTAATTAAAACTGGGCATGAAACTGTTAACAGGCATCTGTTGCATTGTTTGAAGCTAATGGGCAGAGACAAAGCTGAAATGGCTCTTCTAAAGCAAACCCAGTGATTTCACTCATTTTCTATTTGGTATTTATGTCAGTGGGGGATTGGAAGCCGGGTGTCAAACAGCTTATTATGGAGACTGAAAGATAAGTGATATCTTACCTATTCTAAAACATCCCTTTAAAACAGATAATAGAAAGATATATAATATTTTATACTGGGGAAAATATCATTCTTGTGGTAAGAATTCCAATTAAACACTTCTGATCGTATCTCGACATAATCTAATTATAATACTATGAAAGAGAATAATAACCAAAATTCAAGCAATGCTTTATAGCTCATATAGGGCTTTCACAATTTATCCACCAAGCCATTCATTCATCCAGCTGATGAGTCATTTAACATGGGCCTTGGAGACTTAAAAGGTAAATAAGGCTTGATTTCTGCCCTAGGGAATTCACAGCAACCCTGAAAAGTTGGTATAATATTAGACTCTATTAGAGATGAAGGAACTAAGGCTCTAGAAGGACAACTGACTCACCAAGGCCAGAAAACTAGGAATGGCAGATGCCAGGACGTAAACTGACTGCAGACCCACTGCTCCCTTTAATTCACCATGCACTCTCCCTAACACCAGACGTGAAACAGTCCACTTCAACGGCTACTTAAATTTCAGGAGCTCCTCAGTATTAATCGCCACCTGAAATCCACTTCTCCATCCCCACTCCAAGCCTCTCCTCATTCTGCATGAAATCTCTTTCCTGCAGAATCCTCCCACTTCTAATACACACAAGAGAGCTGGTCCCCAGAATGGCTCCACGTGCGGGCAGGCAGGCAGGCCTCAACAAGACCCAGCCTCCGGCCGTGCCAGCAGCTCCCTGGCAGTCTTCTGCTTCTGGTTCCATGGTTCTTTTCAGATGCAGTTATCGGATTTAACTCAAAAATCAACTGCTAATTTTTTCCTGGTCTTCAAAGGCGAGACTTATTTCCCTCAAAGACAATATCCAAACCTATTTCCCCACAGCTTTCTCAGTGGGTCCAAAACAAAGCTTCTCCCTGATTTGCTGCCAGGCAGAACAGCTGGCAAAACTCTTTTTTATAAAGTACACTTCGTCTTAAAACATATCCATATTGTGTCCAAGACTCAGTTTCCCCACACCCACTCTTTATTTGCTGAATGGCTTTAAACCCTCACTAGAACAGGAATTGAGGAGGTTAGGTTTAACCCTTTGTTATCAAGCATTAAACTCTACTTTTTCTGAAACAGTACTGTCAGAAAAGCTATAGCTTGGATGGAAAATCTCCTGACAGCTTCGAGAGAACACAATGACATTAAAATAAGGCTTTATGTACAAAATGTTCAATTTGAAGTTGCATGTTCCTTGCATATTTCTGTGTGAGAGGCTGAAACCAAGGAAAACAACTATGAAAATTAAAATCCACTTACTCTACGTATTTGGCTGATGCTTAGTCAAATGTCAATGACATTTTGGGTAAAAATGTAAATATGAAAAGTTTGTTTTTCAGTCAGTAATTCTTGATAACAGCCTTGAATTGTTACCAACCCAAAAAAGTTTTTTAATTTTAGGCTAGGGTCGACAAACTTTTTCTGTAAAGGAACAGTTAGTACATATTTTTAAGCTCTGTAGGACACATATGATCTCTGTTCCATAGTCCTTGTTTTATGTTTTAATAACCATTTAGAAACGTTAGCAAGCATTCTTCCCTTGTCAATGGGCACAAAAACTACAAGCCACATTTGGGCCCAGGGCCATTCTTTGCCAACCCCTGATTTTAGGAAAAGTGAATCCAAGAAAAAAATGCAACGTTACAGAATAAAATACCTAAAAGTGCTCTGATGAGACCAGGCGGCAACAATTAACCAGCATACTGCTATTAACATGATTTCATTAGCTATTTTGCACGTGGAAGGAATTTTAATGACAGGATGCACTTTGATCTCCCAACCTGTATCTAGGGATACAAAAGAAATGGGCAAAAGAGGACTATCATATGCAGAGTTATCCCAGGAAAAATCCTCACAGAAAAGTGTAAGTGCAAAACCTAATTCCTCCCCGGGAAGGGTGGCGACTTGAATTTATGGAGATGATCAGACTGGCAGACTGATCAGACACAGCAGCAGTGGGAAGTCACGCAGACTTGAATTAGGGGCTTCATGAGAAGTTCTGCTACAACCAGCTGTGTGATCTTGACACTGTCAATTCAACCTTATCTTTCCTACTTACAAAATTGGGGCAGGGCTAGAAAGTCCATAATCTCCCAACTCTTCTACTGTCAAACTATGACCACACTAAATAATGAAACCACTCAGGAAATACCCTGACAGGAAGAGGGGGGAGGGGAGGGGAGAGACAGCAAAGGAATGAAGCTCATGCTGTCCAGTTAAAGGACAGGGCTGGGTTTTCTCTTTCTGTTCTAGCAGCACCTTGCTCAGTACAGGCCATTCCAAGGTGTCGGTATGGCCTCCTATCAATAGTAAACTGCGCCCACGTCCCACAGGAAATATAATGCACAGGTGACTGTATTACTGTTTCCTAGTTGTCTTAACATCACATCTTACAGACATTTAAAACATTAATTATGATTATGCAGGAGGCTTGGGGGAGCTCATTGAAAAACTTTTTTCAGGGGCGCCTGGGTGGCTCAGTCGGTTGAGCTTCTGCCTTAGGCTCAGATCATGATCCCAGGACCCTGGGATCCAGCCCTGCATCAGTCTCCCCGCTCAGTGAGGAGTCAGCTTCTCCCTCTCCCTCTGCCCCTCCCACCACTACCCCCCACGCCCGCCCCACTGGTGCTCTCTCTCACTCTGCTGTCTCTCTCTCTCAAATAGATAAATAAATCTTAATAGAAAGAAAGAAACAGAAAAACTTCTTTCAGTTCTCAAACCTCTGAACTGAAGGCTGGTTGGTCATAGGCACTGGGCCTATAATTTCAAATGGATATACCCTCCCTACTCAGTAGTTAACGAATATTATCCCACTGATACACTGAAAGATTCACAATGGGTCAGGTCAAAGACAATGCACCTTCCACCACCCCTAAAAGCAGAAAGGAAATGAGGAGAGCTGGGATCTCAGAGAAGGTAGCAGAACCTTAAAGAAGTGAGAAGAAAGTACTTGTGAGAGAGCCATTACCTGTAATCAAAATGACCGTCTCCTTCCTTTCATGATGGCCTAACCACTATCAAACACCATCTAAAGATGGCAGATGCCTTTTTAAACAATGACTTGAACTTTCACAAAGCAATATTAAAACTAAACACGTATCTGCATGGGAAGACACAAGCACACATGCATATCTACCAAATCACACACACACAAACCTCAGGTGTTAAGAAATGGCTTTTTCCTGTGATGTTGACCTTATCAAGTTTAGTCAGCAAGGCTGTGGCAGACCCTGTCAAAACCCAGTCAGAAAAGCCCAGAATTTACACACCTAGGTATCTCAAAAAATAATTATGACGAGGAGGAGATGGACCACCAACTCTCACCTCAACAACTTCAGATGACCGGTGGATGAGGGAGAGGGGGGCAGGGAGTGGATATTGCTGCTAAAGATGTAGACACTCCATGCCTACGTGTGCAGTTAGTGAAGAATGTGTGGAACTTTTTTCATGAGCATGGTGTTAATATTCACCTTCTTTTCCCAGCTTAATTTCAAATGCAAAGCATTAGGTTTCAGGTAAAAAAAATTTTCTGCTGTTTGAAGGCAGTGTGATACCACTTCCTGTCGGGCTCTGTGGCTCAATAAGAGGCATGGATTTCCCCTCCTCCATGTCAACTGAAAACGCAGCTCATAGCCTCTTTTAACCACATCCACCTCACAGAAAATATGAAGACCAAGATCACATTTGAGACTCATTCCGATTAATGTCTGCCTTCTGTTCAACAGTTTCAGGACACTGGTTTTCCTGCCTTCATAGCTGCAACCCTTTACAGAACCAATTTCAATTAAAAAAAAAAATCCACACAAAAAAGATTCTAAGCCAACCGCAAGAAAAGTATTTTTTTTAAGATTTTATTTATCACAAGTAGGCAGAGAGGCAGGCAGAGAGAGAGAGAGAGAGAGAGAGAGAGAGAGGGAAGCAGGCCCCCCGCTGAGCAGCGAGCCGGAGGGGGACTCAATCCCAGGACTCTGGGACCATGACCTGAGCCGAAGGCAGAGGCCCAACCCACTGAGCCACCCAGGTGCCCCAAGAAAAGTAATTTTTAAAAGCTACTATCACAAAAGGAAGCAGATACCCTTACAGGAAATATGGGACAAAAATTAAGGCAAAAAAAAAAGGGGGGGGCTAATAAAGCTATTTCAAATGACCGAAAGTCAACCAAGGAGCTTAACAGAAACCACATCATTGAGACTCACTCACTTTTGACACAGGAGAATGCTTCTGGGAGGGTCACACACAGAGAGAATGGACAAAAGGCTACCCACTCAACTTGTTAGAAATTGTCCTTTGCCATCTGGACTGCACTATGCATTCAACAATGTAAAAGGTTTATTTGGGGTTTTGAAATTAGTACCAGCATCCAAAACTAACGTCCTTTAGTTGCTGTGACAGCTCCCACCAAATCTCTTAGGAATATACTTGAGACATGACATTTAAAATCTGCTTCCTCAGAAAAGAAAAAGTCCCACTCAAGAATGACTGCCAAGAACTTGCAACTCAAACTTCCCTAAGCCCAGACAGCATAACACCGGGGAGGTTTCAGAGCACTCAATCCGTAAGAAAGAGGCCAGAACAAACAAACAAACCATAGACTTCCCTAGTTCTCAATTTTAAGAGCGCTCCATACCCAAATATTCTTTTTTTTAAAATGGTAAATTATCCTTAAAACACACAGTATTCAAATACAATTGTTACCATAGCACCATAATAATCCCAGAAATTCACAGTGAAATATGCTATCTATAAGAACCACGTGAAAGGTGCTTAAGTGAGCTACTATTAGAAACTACAAACATCACCCAGACAACCAAAAGATAATATTCTTGTTATTTAATTAACTGCAGCTATTTAACAAAGGAAATGATGTTAAGGTCACTTGCATAGGCAGTTTAAAACCAGCCCTGATTTGCTCTTCAGTTTATGTTAAGTTACATATCTCCTTACCTGAACACAAAGTCAGCAAGGACAAAATAGAAAGGACAGCTCCCCGCCAAGATCAAGAAAAACGATTAATCAATTCAAAGTAATTGGGGGGTACACTGTTATGTTGTGATTCATTCAGCAAGCAATAATTAAAACCAAGGCAAAATGCAAAGGGAGTCAGGCAGAATGTAAGATCAACTTCTCCGCTGATAAGTCTTTAAACATTCAAGCCCAAGAATTTACAAAGTTGAGAAGTGTTGCTTCTCAGGAGATGGTAGTAAAGGAGTGAACCATATTTTCCTGATCACACCATTCCCAAGAGTCACCAATTCTCTTAACACTGGTTAATGCTCACAGAACACTACACTCTGTAGACATTATTCTACCATTAGTCACGTTTTGATCTTTTTCCTGCACTTGAGCCAAAGAAAAGGGAGAGAGAAAATGGTAACCAGGGTTTCCAGTTACTGGAGAAAGTCCAGTGCCCCACGTTTTCCACTTCCTCTCCCTTTCCCATTTTCTCTGTCTTCTCTGCTTAACCTCTGGACTGTGTATTCTGCTTCTCCTTTTCCTTTCTATCTCACACTCAGCTTTCCTTTACTTTCTCCACCACCTGTCCTCGCTCTGACCTCTGATCCCCTGAACTCTTCTCCCCATCCTGCAATTTTTGTTCTGCACCCCCTCCATGACAAGAGATCCAGAGCTCTTGTGGCCAGTGCCCCCCATCCCTCACCTCCTGATAGCTCATTCCTCTGAATTCCCTTCCGATTGTTGGGTTCTCGCCTCTTGTCCCTTGTGTCCTCTGTTCTTTTACTTCACGTCCCTCCCATTCCTCCCGAAGCTTCATTTCCCCCTTCGCATTTCCTTCCTCTTTCCTGTCTTTTAATCCATTTCACACCCACTATCCCCTTCTCTTTCTCTATGAGATTTCGTGTCTCCCGCCCCCCACTTTGTCCCGCAAAGACCCTTCCCTGTCACTCCCCCAACCCTCTCACTTCCCCCAATACCCCTAGTCCTTGTTGCTTTGGTTCCCCTTCCCCTTCCTTTGCCCCCAAGTTCCCTCTTCACCGCTCCCCCCCCAACCTCACGTCCCCGCCCGCCCTTCTCCCTCACTCCTTCACTCTCTCCTACTGCCCTCGCCACCCTGCCGTCCCCGGGGTCCCCCTCCCTGGGGCTCCCAAGCTCTCCTCCAGCCCTCTCCCCGGCCCGCTTGCACCCGCCCCCCCGTCTCTCTCACTCCCCGTCCCCGGCCGCGGCCCCTCCCTCACCGATGGTGGAGATGAAGGTGGTGTTAAAGGCGTCCTCGGAGAAGCGGAATAGGAGGCAAGTCTTGCCCACCCCCGAGTCGCCGATCAGCAGCAGCTTGAACAGATAATCGTACGTCTTCGCCATCTTCTCGCTCCGGCCCTCTGACCCGGGAGCGAGAGAAGCCGCGGAGAGAGGCGGGGAGGGGGCCGCGGACGAGGGGGCGTGTCCGCCTCGCCACCGCCACTCGCCCCGCCCTGCGACCCGCCCCTTCCCTTGGAGAAGGCCTGCGCGCCCCGCCCCGCGCGGCCAATCGGCTGGGGCTTCGTCATCATCGCCCGCGTCCCGGGGTTAGGTGGGACTTGTAGTTCCTTGGAGGAGCTTCGGGCGTGCCCGGCGCCAGCTGTCCGAGCAGCCCCAAGGGATAAAAGATGATCAGCTGGGTGCTGGGGGAGTGGGTGGATTAGACGTTTCCACCCGGCCGGGAAGGAAGGCTCGATTTCGAACTCTGAGTGTCGTGCCGCGGGAACTCAACTTCACGGTTTCTTTGTGTGTGGGCGCCTTTCAATTCCAGACCTCTGAATCTGAGTCCCAGGACTACCGCATCTCTTCCGCCTCGACCCGGGCCAGAGATGCTTTCATTCCTTCACGGGGCTGTGGCGCAGCCAGTGGATTATCTGCAGGGTGCGTTATCCGGCTTCGCCTGCAGTTCCTGCCCGGCACCACCTCTGTGCCCACTTCTCAGCCCCTCAGTTACAGATCTCGAAAAGAATGAGTGCCGTTTTAACTTGAACCCCAGTCATGTTCTCTTCACGCCATACAGACCAGAGGCAAATACGATTGGTATTTTAGAGGATCTGCTATGCAGACCACTCCCCTCCCCGCAACGAGACGGTGGATAAAAATCTGGGATTTTTAAATATTAAGGCTTGCGCTACAGGTCTGTGTCCTATAAAGTGGCAAGCATTATGTGAGGCAGGAACTATGACTGTGGGAATCTAAAGAATAAAATCTGGATTTTGGTTCAGCGGCTTAACTGCTTCGTCTCTGCGACCCAGTTTTCTCATCTGTAAAATGGGTATAAAGCAAGCTATTTCATAAGGTTGTAGAGAAAATGAAATGAGATGCTTAATATGAAAGAACTTTGAAATCCATAGGCATTGTAGAAATGTTAGTGGTGATAGTTACCTTCTTAAACCCTCTGGAGGCTCTCAATGGATGACAACGGGGGAGGGGTGCATTCTGTTATACTCACCTTACTCCTTTATTTACTGGTTTAGACTATTCTTTGTTTTGTGGATATAGTGGTCAGGCCTCTTTCATTTGCTAGTGACAGAAACCCAACCAGATCAAGTTCCCTTAGAAGGGAGGTTTCCTGGTTCAAGTAAAGCCAAAGGGCAAGGAATGGCCTTACAGGTCAGAAGGCCGTACAGAACCAGAAGCTCTATCCAGTCATGGATCTGTCTCTCATCTCTTCTCCCTTCTCAGTTTCAATTTTTAATATGCCAAATACCGATTGATAAGACCCACATGAACAAAAGCTCTTCAGGGTCCTCAATAATTTTTAAGAGGACAAAGGGGTCCTGAAGTCAAAATATTTGAGAACCACTGGCCTAGGCATTTACCTTAGATCTAAGTAAAAACCTTCTGAAAGGTTGGAGGAGGGTATTAAGGGAGGCAGTGGACTCAACCATTAGTGGAAAAAGGAAAAAACTTGGGACAGTTAGTTAAACAAGACAGGCTTTCTAAAACACATCTTGAGTGCCTTGTGACTTCATGTATGGTGCCAGTGATATTCCATTCTTGGTCTTGTTGTGGCAGAATATTCAGTTGGTCTTAGTACTGGCCTTCACCTTTTATGTGGAAAGAAGATGAAATGTGTGATTTACTCACACTTATTGATAACACGGTACCCAGAGAGTTGCTGCTAATCTAATATCTAATTCCTAAAGCCCACAGATGGGAACAAAGCTCCTAAGGATGTCAGTGTCGTTTTCTGTCCCCTCAAGAGAAGGGCCCCTTCCTCTGCCTCTTTGCCCCAGCCAGTTCTTGGAAAAAAGTCTGTGAATTTGGCCTCAACTGGGGCTGAACAACCATGAACAGCTCAGTTCTATACCTTCACCTTCATTCTGCAAAAGAAGGGAGAAAAAATTTTCCAAGACCAGTAAAATCTTTCTTTTATAAAATGTGTATTGGGGCACCTGGGTGGCTCAGTGGGTTAAAGCCTCTGCCTTCGGCTCAGGTCATGATCCCAGTGTCCTGGGATCAAGCCCTGCATCCAGCCCTCTGCTGGGAAGGGAGCCTGCTTCCCCCCCCTCTCTCTCCCTGCCTCTCTGCCTACTTGTGATCTCTGTTAAAAAAAATTTTTTTTTAATGTGTATTGATTAAAATAAATTTCAGTCCCACTATCTGCATGCAACTGTTGGCATTCGTTTTCGGAATGAGTAGGGACACACTGATGTGGTACAGAACTTAAGTTCAGAAAGAAGTTAGTTAGGAATTTTAAAGTCCCTAAATTTCCTTAGGGGAATTTTGTCAATTGATGGGAATTAAAAAAAAAAAAAAAAAACAACTCTGTCTTATTTTCACTTCCCTGGTTTTTCTTTGCTACCAAGTGTATATAACTTTGGGACTTTCTAGTCCCACAGTTGAACCATTTAAGAATTTTGATATATGGACACTATTTCAAGAAGAATCCAAAATTTTCCCTTTATGCATTATTTTTATATTTATACAACAATGTTCTTAGAATACAGATTTGGTGGTAGTAACAATACTACTAAGTCAAGGTACTTTGCTCAAAGGATTGGACAATAAGTATATCTGTAGAGCTGGGGGTATCACATGGAACAGGTTGCTGGTTGCCACCTTCCTTTCTTTCTCCAAATGGCATCAGAGGACCCCCTTTCTAAAAATCCGTGCTACTGTGCTCTGAGGAAACCACATCAATATTTTTTGCCAGTTGCCCAAACCCATCTTTGAAATGCTACATCACTGCAGGGCACTAGGAAGACTATCACATTCAATCTGATTCTGTAAATGATTATTGAAGCCTTTGATAAGGTTAACGTGGGTATAGCAGCTTGACTTACAGAAATCTGGATGTCCAAGGAGCTCACCCTCTGTGGTTTTTGTCAGGCCAGCACGCTTTCTTTCTGCTTTTGGAAAGCTCCTCCTCTCCCTCTGATGGCTGTGAATCATGGTACTTCACTCCTCCAGCCAAAGCGATGGACATAAGACCAGGCTGGCTCAATCTGAGTTCTTCCCTGTGAATCTTCTAATGAGGTGGGGTAAAGATGCTGAAAGGAAGTCTGAATGGTAGGAGGTCTGTGTGAGTTTCAGACTGGTTTTGATCAGAGATTTAGTTCATTTTCCTGTTTTTTCTTTCCCTGCCCTCCTCGGCATGTTTACTCTGTCCTTGAGCTGGCTTGCCTTTGCCCATGTTGCACAATTCCAAGGGATTATTCACTTCTTACAGTTTATTCATTTGGGCATCAAAGACACCGCCCCCCCTGAATCTATACATATTCTTGAGGGTTGGTGTGTTCTCTAGGAAAATTTTCAGATTAATTCAAACATTCTTCAACTGTTTTTTTTTTTAATATTATTTATTGATTTGACAGAGAGAGATCACAAGCAGGCAGAGAGGCAGGCAGAGAGAGGAGAGGAGGAAGCAGGCTCCCCACTGAGCAGAGAGCCCGATGTGGGGCTCGATCCCAGGACCCTGAGATCATGACCTGAGCCGAAGGCAGAGGCTTAACCCACTGAGCCACCCAGGCGCCCCTCTTCAACTGTTTTAAATTGCTCTATAAAACTTGTGTGTAAGGAAAGTTACCTTTCTTAACTACTTACATGAAATTAAATTTGGCTGAGACCCCTACTTGTCAAGGGCTGGCAAAACTGGTATCTATCATTACTGGGGCTTTTCCTCCTCTTAACTGCACTGTATAAGAATCAGGAGCTTACATGGTCCTGAAAAATTAGGGGCAAAGCAGCTTCTGGTCATCAGCCTGCACCCGTCAGCGTTGACACTTCTGTCTAAATACTCTTGCATTCTGGTCCTCTGCCATCTGTTGAGCGCAGCTGCCCCGGTGGGCTACAAAGATGTCCTTTATGGTGATTATTTTCACTGACTGATGACTCAGCCATCAAATAAGTTCTCTGTTATCCAATAGTTTGTGTACTTCTTTGTCTTCTCCCTTAAAACTTGAGCTCTTTGAGGGAAAGGACATTGCTAATTTCTCACTGTGCCCCCAGCATGAGCATGATGCCTTAATTGAGCAGGTACTCAATTAAGTTGTCAAATAAATGAATAAACATCTGACTATCATGCCAGTTTTCTAATTTTTTAACTATCTGGGGCACCTTTAGTTTATTATTCGCTGTAAGACCTAGGTATTTTTGACCTCACAAATACCTTTCTGGTTGTATGCTATCTTGTATTAATGTTATTCATTCTGTAAGTATACTATTCATTGTTGTGTTTAAGAGGTCAATGTGATTATATCTTATTTCTCTAGCTTGTCAAGATCATATTGAATGATAATCCCTCAAAAATACCAATTTCTCTTATCACCTGTGTGTTATCCAAAAACATGCTATTTGTTTAGTGATATTCCAGTGGGATAACTCTATAATTATCTTCATCAGAGAGGGACAAACTGTACTCTTCCCACCCACTGATCTTTCCTGAGTAATCACAGGATGAATAATGTCCACTCAAACAAATATCCATTAAGTTCACTATGAAACCAGCTCAGCAAGGCCACTTGGAAAATACTAAGTGATCTATCATGTGGTTCCTGCCCTCAGTTTGCTTCCCAGTTAATTGAGAGGAGAATCCACAAGTGAAAAGTTCAATGATAAATGGAAGACAGGTATTTGGTTGTATACACTTCATTTATCCAGATGGGTCAAGTATTCATTCTGATTGGTTGGCTTTTAATTCAGACTGGTCAAGCATCCATTTTGATTGGTTGGGTGTCCATTTTTATTATTTGGGCATACATTCTGATTGGTCAGGCTTCCAACCCGATTGATCAAATGCTCATGCCAAATAGATTATTAAATATTTTGCGTATTATGACTAGATGCAAAAGTTAGATAAAAATGATGTAATACCAAAAATTGCTGCCTGAAAGTTCAGTATCTGCTGGACACATTTCAACAAACCTAGCTTCTTAGAACAGAGTCAGTAGGTGTATAACAGAGGTATAGGGGGGATGAGTTAGTGAACATGACTGAATGGGAGGCCATATTCTAAGGGCATAGGCCTTAGAATATGGGCGAGGACCATGGCATGCCCAGATGAAAGCAAAACTCTTTTTTGGGTGTCAGGAGTGAATACCTAATCATCTAGAATGCAGAGGAAGCCACTCGAGTTGCTACAATTCTGAGTGGCTCCATTTCTGGGTAGGGTCCAGCCGGCAGAAAGGGGAGGTCAAGCTTAGCCTGCATAGAGAATTGGGATCAATATTTTACTCAACTGGAGGGTGGGCTTTAAAGAATCCATTCAAATACCTCTTATATTATTTCTTTCTCTGATATAAAGTTTCTGACAATAAAATATTTTACAAAATTGATAAAATATTTTAGTAAAATCCATTCCTTTCACTAATCTAGACATTGCTATGCAAGATTTTGTGTCAAATAAGACATATGCAACAAATCTTATGCATTTGGGTAGAGTTCCTTGTAAGCTTGAGTAATTAAAAAAAACATTTTAGGACCAACCTTAAAATGGACTCTGATTCAATGGCAAAATGAAGATACACTGAAACTCACAATCAGTATCATGACAGATCTGAGATGCTTATGGCAATAAATAATAGAACACTGCATGGCTTAAATAATGAAAATAGTTACTGAATCACATACTGAAATAATCAGATATAAAACTAATGACAGGTGAGTCATCCAGTAGCTCAAATGACGTGCCTGGGACCTGGGTTTTCTCTCTCTCATTTTCTTAGCAATGCTTCCTCAAAGTAACACATATTTCAACAAGCCAGCCTAATGTGGTTGCAAGATGTCGTCTAGAAACTCCCCAAACTCCTTGCTTCCACATTCAACAAAGCAGAATGTAGAGAATCCTCTTCCTCAGAAGTTTTTTAAAAATCCCCTAAACTCAAGTTCCCTGGGACCTGACTGCCCTGCCAGGGAACAATCCTATCGTACAAGAGACTGGCCTAGACCAACCAGGGTGGGGCTGAGCCAGGAGGGTTAAGCTCAACGTAAGTCATGGGCTCTGTGAGAAACAGAGGAAACAGGAGACAAGACTACAGATGCAACAAATGAATACTACCAACAGTTTCAGTGTCAAGTGCTCATTGATATGTGCATTGAGTACAGTTAAGTGATTGGTTGTGTTGGAATTTCTAGAGAAGTAATGAAGCTGAAATCCAGGAAAATTCTGACTTGTTCTCTTAAACAGGTGGGCCGATTTTGAGCTGGAAAAAAGAGGCAAGAAGCAAATAAATGTTTGCCTAAAGAGGGGATAGGTGATCCAAATCTAGATTAATATAGGCACTTAGACACCTGGCTCCTCTCTACTCTATCTCAACTCAAAGCAAGCAGCAAAGGTTAACCATTTTGCCAGCCTTGACCTTTCTTTTTTCTTTTTTAAAAAGATTATTGTATTTATTTGAGAGAGAGAGACGGGCGGGGGGGGGGGGGGGGGGCAGAGGGAGAGAGAGAATCTCAAACTCCCTGTTGAGCAAGGAGCCTGACAGTGGCTCACTCTCACAGCCCTGAGGTCATGATCTGAACTGAAATCAAGAGTCAGACACTCAATCAACTGAGCCACCCAGGCATTCCAGGCTCGAACTTTCTAAGTTCTGGGGTTTTGTAATGGAAAGAGGATTGAACTAAGCACCAGGTGACCTGAGTTCTGTTCCCAGCTCTGCCACTAACTAGCTCTGCTCTGTGACCTTAAACAAGGACAACAACCTTTCTATGCCTCAGTTTCCTCATCTGTAAAGTGAGGGAAGGCTGGGTTAGATAATCCCTTTCTGTCTGTGGAATACTTTGGCTCTTGAATCCAAACCCCGTAACAGGTGACCCTCCCAGGCCAACCAAACACCCTGGTGAATCAAGGGGATTTATCAACAGCCTCAAGGCCTAGCAGGTCTCTTGGAGGCCAGGCAGGGCGTGGTGCTGGGAAAGGAGCCCAAGATACCTAGTTCCTTGTTCCAAATAGTATTTAGTTCACCCTATGACTCAGTTATCGGTACTTCTCTCTTTCCAAGGAGTGCAACGTTTCAGTCCTCTCTGTGGTGGCAACAACAATTTATGACAGTGCCAATCTAAAAGTTTAAGAGAAAAATGAGACTCTGCTTTGTATTTTCAGCCATATCCAGTCATATTCCTGCTTCCAATTCCTACTTAATATGGATAATCATTTCCTGAATAACTTTACATAGACTTCCTTTTTTTCCCCCTAATTTAACAGCAGCAAGGCTTCTTAAATGAAGTTAATTAGGGAACATGTCGAACACTCCAGAACCTATGACAGATCATCCGATCTCTCCTGAAATTCCTTGCTCTCACTGTTCAGACAGAACTGAAGCAGTTAATATGAAATCAAGCAGAAGTCTTTGATTACTCATTTTTAAGATTTACAATTATCAGTGATGGTTGCAACACAACAGAATGCTTTAGAAATAAGGCTGAATAGGTGATTCTTTGGGGCCAGGATGAATATTCAGATTAAGAAAAACTGCTAATGAAATCCTAAGCACATAGTAATTTCCCATGTATTACTCTCTGAAACTCAAGTAGCTATATGGCCTAATTAGGCCTGTTTGGGAGATTATCACAACATCTTATTTCTCCAATGAATGGCATCATTCAGCGTTTAATATTCATTGAGGCTTTTATGAAACAGAGAGGTTTCCATATGTCTCTAGAGCAAAACATTTGTGTTTGCCATCTGCTACTTGAGAGTAGTTTTGTAGAAAAAGAATGCAAATTGCTCGGTTCTTTAATTGCTTTGGGGTTAGGCTACACTATAGTTGGGACTGTGGGACACCCAATTTACCGCTAGGAGCCTACAGTTGTTTACTTAGCTACCAACTTACAGAATTCTTTACAACCAAACAGCAGGAAAAGAAAGCGAAGCCTAAAACTATCTTTGTCCTTTAAACTCAAGGCAAAGTCCATTACAAAGTGATTGTAAGACTTTTTCTAAGTAAGCATTAAGGAGACACTATCTAGGACACTGGACTTTGAGGTTGGTATAGTAAATATCAGTTCTCTTTTCTTAATCCTGAAACCAAAGGAATAAATGACTCAATACTTGCCAAAAAAAAAAAAAAAAAATCAAAGGATTGCCTTGAACTCAGTATAAAAAAAAAAAAAGGAATTTACTCTTAGTTACTCAGGAGATAATTACTTGGGCTTTGGACTCTGTGCTGTTTGTTTCACTTTTCCCCCTTCTCATTAGTTTCTTGAATTGTGGATAATTCTCTGCTCAGTAACATCTCCCTAGCCTATGGATATGCACCATTAGTTTTGCTTAATCAAGAATAACCTCAACCAAGAATTTAACCCAAAGTGGAAACCCTGGAGCTTAGCAAAAATCTGTAGATCTCAATTACTGATGCTCTTTGGAGCCCTCCTCACAGTAGAATTTCATTCACTGGGGTTATTGGCATATGGAATGTAAGAAATTGACAAATGAAAGGGACCTATTTTGGCCACTGACTATTTCTAAAACTATTTTTTGTTTTAAGATGCTATAAAACCAATGAGTATATGAGATCATTTATTGTTTCCAAAGTTTGTACCTCAGAGTACCCAGTGTTCATCAATCAGTGAAGTCAGAAGGATGGGTTTCATGGCCAAATGCTTTCTAGAGATGCTGCTCTCACAGTGTTTTGATGATATGGTTTCTCTGAGTCCTTAGTATGCTGATGTGCTCTGTGACTCTTCAAACTGGGTAAAAAGCGCGGCCTTCCTCACATTTGTGCTCTGAGGCACTTTTTTTTTTTTTAAACTTTTTAAAAATTTATTTATTTGTCAGAGAGAGAGAGAGAGCAACCACAGGCAGAGGCAGAGGGAGAAGCAGGCTCCCTGCCGAGCAAGGAGCCCGATGTGGGACTCGATCCCAGGACGCTGGGATCATGACCCAAGAGCCGAAGGCAGCTGCTTAACCAACTGAGCCACCCAGGTGTCCCCTGAGGCACTTTTTGATGGAGCACCTTCTGGGGCCTGTGTTTAGCAAAATATA
>PISX010002466.1:54853-160052 GCA_004024625.1 Mellivora capensis | reverse complement strand
TTGAAAAACAAAAATAAAACTGGTGGCATCTCATTACCTGATTTCAAGCTTTACTACAAAGCTGTGATCACCAAGACAGCATGGTACTGGCATCAAAACAGACACATAGACCAGTGGAACAGAGTAGAGAGCCCAGATATGGACCCTCAACTCTATGGTCAAATAATCTTCGACAAAGCAGGAAAAAATATACAGTGTAATTTTATTTTCTTTTTCTTAAAGAGGGTTTCAAAACCTATATATACTTCCAGCTGTAAAGTGTGGATCTATCCCGGGAGTAAATTAAATTGTGACTCACGCTCCAGAAAATTTTGGTTATTGTTACTCTGTACCTTAGAGACACACTGGTGTAACTGGATGTTTTGATCCAGATTAACTTCCTAGAATGTGACTTTCATAATGCCAGAGCTCTGCTCAAAACTCTCATGGCTCCCCCTTGATCCTTTAAACTTGTACTCAAAGATCCCCATAGATTCAGATCTCCTTCTCAAAATATCTTCTTTATTCCCTCTTTATCCCCCAAATAAAATGTTTTCCCTTGTGAATTTAATTAGGTTGTTTTCTCTGCCTGGAGCACCTTTTCTGTCTCCTCTCTTTTGGGTTTGCCAAATGCTTTTTCTGTATCTCTTGACATGATCGTGTGTGTGTGTCCTTTTAAAAAATATTTTATTTATTTATTCGACAGACAAAGATCACAAGTAGGCAGAGAGGCAGGCAGAGAGAGGGGGAAGCAGGCTCCCCACTGAGCAGAGAGCCCAGTGTGGGGCTCGATCCCAGGACCCTGGGATCATGACCTGAGCCGAAAGCAGAGGCTTTAACCCACTGAGCCACCCAGGTGCCCCCTTTTTTATAATACTATGGTGTATTACGTTGATTTTCATGTGTTAAACCAACACATTCCTGGGATAAATCCCACTTGGTCATAGTGTATAATCCTTTTTATATTTTTCTGAATTCAGTTTGCTAGTATTTTGTTGAGGATTTTTGCATATATGTTCATAAGAATCACTGATCTTTAGCTTTCTTATGATGCCTTTGTCTGGTTTCAGTATCAAGGTAATTCTAGTCTCATATAATGAGTTAAGAAGTGTTCCCTTCTGTTTTTTGGAAGAGTTTGGGATGGTTTGATATTTTTCTTTAAGTGTTTTGGTATAATTCAATGAAATCCTCTGACACTGGGCTTTTATTTGTGGGAAGTTTTTAAATTACTAATTCTCTTTTCTTGTTATAGGTCCATTCAGATTTTCTATTTCTTCTTGAGTCAGTTTGGATAGTTTGCATCTTTCTGGGAATTTTTCCATTTCAACTAAGTTATCTAATTTGTTGGCATATAGTTGTTTGAAGTATTCTCTTGTACAGGCTTACCTGGGAGATGTTGTGAGTTTTGTTCCAGACTACTGCAGTAAAGTGAATATCACAACAAGACGAGTCAAATGAATTTTTTCCCCCAAGGCATATAAAAGTTATGTTTACACTATATGTTAAGTGTGCAGTAACATGTCTAAAAAACCAATGCACAGATAATAATAAAAAGCAGTTAAAAATGAGTAAATAAATACTTTATTACTAAAAAAATGCTGACCATTATGTGAACTTTCAGGCACTTGTAATCACTCATCACAGGTCACCATAACAAATATAATAATAATGAAAAAGTTTGAAATATTACAAGAACTACCAAAATGTGACCAGACATGAAGTGAGCAAATGCTGTTAGAAAATTGGTGTCTATAGATGCTCAATGCAGTGTTGTCAAACATTTAATTTGTTAAAAAATACAGTATCTGGGGCGCCTGGGTCGCTCAGTGGGTTAAGGCCTCTGCCTTCAGCTCAAGTCATGATCCCAGGGTCCTGGGATCTAGCCCCACATCGGGCTCTCTGCTCAGTGGGGAGCCTGCTTCCTCCTCTCTCCCTCTGCCTGCCTCTCTGCCTACTTGTGATCTCTGTCTGTCAAATAAATGAAATCTTAAAAAAAATGCAGTATCTATGAAGCTCAAAAAAATGAAGCCCAGTAAAATGAGGATATGCCTGTAAGCCTTTTTGTCTCTATAAAATTGGTAGTGATGTCTTCTCTCTCATTTCTGATTTTAGTTATTTGAGACTTCTCTCTCGTTGTTTTCACCAGTCTAGCTCAAATTTAGTCAGTTTTGTTGATCTTTTCAAAGAATGACTTTTGGTTTTGTTGATTTTCTCTATTATTTTTCTAGTCTTTATTTCATTTTTTAAAATACTCTTGTCCTTATTTTCTTGTTCTTGGTTTAGTTTGCTCTTCTTTTTCTAGGAGAAAATACTGGGAAAGACCCTAAAGACTGTGTAACCCAATATTAATGTTTTAGGAGATTGGCTGAAGCCCCAAGATTTAAAAAAAAATACATTATAAAGATGCCAGCCACATCTATGTAGATTACTAAAGGGTAGCAGAAATGGTCCAATGACTACTCACCCCCGTCACCTATCTCTGGGTTACATAGGAGAAAATAGAGATTTGAGAGGAATTCAGTTGTCTTCATGTCCCCTACTTCTTGAGTAAGAAAGAGATGCTTCCCCCAAATGGATTAATAGGGCTTCAGGAGTACCTGCAGAGATTGGGAGTGGGCTGTCTGAAGAGGAGTTTGGTAGTACCACCTGACAGGACATTTGCTGAGCTTCAGAAACCCATGGGCTGTCCTGCTACATGAAGAGAGGGAAGGGGAGTGAGAGTGGTTATAGCATACATCACCTGGAGTTTGGGGTGGTTGTGAACATGGAGACTGCTGTCCGCTTCTTTCCAGGGACTTGGAGTCCTGGCTGGAGTGACCTGTGGTGGCAGGGGGAGGGGCAAGGGCCGGGGCAGTAGAGCAACCTCGCATGAGCATTCTTTCTACGTCATGTGGACAGACTAGGGCTCAAGCTGTCTTGACAAGACCTGCCTACTGGGAAGAGGGACCTCGAGCAGTAAAAAGCTATGAGGAGGGGCACCTGGGTGGCTCAGTGGGTTAAGGCCTCTGCCTTCGGCTCAGGTCATGATCCCAGGGTCTGGGATCGAGCCCCGCAAGGGGCTCTCCACTCTGTGGGGAGCCTGCTTCCCTTCCTCTCTCTCTGCCTGCCTCTCTGCCTACTTGTGATCTCTGTCTATCAAATAAATAAAACCTTAAAAAAAAAAGCTATGAGGAGGACCACTTTAGGAGGGTGCCATGAAAGGGGTCAAAGAGCCAGAGAGTGCACGACCAGCAATAGGAAGCTGTACTGTGGAGTGTGTAGGTGTCTGTAAGAACCCACAAATGCATTGCCAGTGGATGGGGAGGGTGATCAGCATTTTGGCAACTGATGCTATAATGAGGGCAAACAGCCAGCCAGTAATTTCTTAGGGAACTATGATCAGGAGTTTCCTCCTCCCTTCTCCTATACACACTGCCTTCAGTATCAGATCAGATCACTTGACCTGAGCAGCAAGTCCTCTTAGGAGCTCTATGTGACAAAGGGCATCATGCATATGGGGCTTGATTCCTGCCTGGCCTCTTTTGCTGTGCCCCTACGCACTGACCGGGAGAGATAAATAGGGCCAGCCTCCCCTTGCACAGACAGGGTAAATAGGGCATAGAGAGGGGAGAGGCCCTTGCCCAAAATAATATATGCAGGCTGTGTGAGAGGCTCCTGAGCCCTCCAACTCCTGGAAGCTAGGGCCCTTCCCTATCCATTCAACACAGACAGCACTCATTGTAAAAGGACATAAGGTGGGGTGGGAGAAGCGGGGAGGGAGAGGATAAAATGCAGATTCTCTGGACTTTATATTTTTGTCATCAGAGGTTTCTCAGGGAAAATGATAGTTCCATCCAAGACAGGGAAGTGGAAATGTCCTGTGCTAACGTGTGTAAGTTGTGGAAAATGCTTTATTTTAACCCTGTTCCCCCAGAAGTTATATTCATCTATTTGAAACTGCCAATCAACTTTCCAGCAAAGGAAAACACATGCACACCTCTGCACAAATGGCTTTGATTAGGCTTAGCTGTAGGTTTAAGAAAATTTAATCATCTTAACCTGTTTAGTCTTTTCCCTGATGAAAATCATCAGTCAGATTCCAGCATGAGCCCGTTAGAACTGAGCTGCTGTCAGCACCGTTGTTTATGTTAATACATTATAGGCATGAAATGGAGGAGAGCAGAGTTATGAGAAGAAGTCCTGGATGAATTAGGAGAGTAGGGGTCTGTGGCAGGTCCCCGAGGCTGACAGGCAAGGCTCAGAAAGGACTGTTTATTTATGGGTCTCAAGCTACAGTCTCCTCTACCTGGTGGAAGGGATGTAGAGCAACTCTGAAGTGTATTTCTCTCTGCAGTTGGAATGGATGTTTAGCATAACTGCAGGTCTGGAACCCTGTAGATGCCATTTGCTAGTTGCATGACCAAAGGTACGTCTCTCAATTTACCCTAGTCTCTCAACTTACCTCTCAATGTCAGTTTCCTCATCTGAGAAATGGGGGTAACAGGAGTAGCTAGCCCACTGGATGGCTTTATAGATTACTGGCACATTAGATAAAGGCCTGGTACTTGTCAGCAAATGCTCGGTCACATGCTCCATGGCGTCAGCATTATCGCTCTTTCCTGTGCCAGCCAGCTACCTTATGTGCTCTCTCCTGGCACCCTGGACTCTGGGGACATTGGCCAGGGGGTGATTGCCACTCATTGTGAACTAGTGTGCTGGGCACAGATTGAAAAGACCCAAAATCTGGAGCCTTGACCCATCTCTGTTATGAGAACCTAGGTGAGTTTAGGGAAATCAATGCTTCTTTGGATTTTGGTTTCTCAGTCCACCACGAGACCTCTCTCTATCCCATCATCCACTCTCCCCTTCCTCCCAGAGAAAAATCCTGACTGCCATCCAACTAAAGGGTTGCATTTCTGAGTTCCTCATAGCTAGGTGTGACCAGGGGACTATTTTTGGCCGTTGAAATCCAAGAAGAAATGTTTTGTGGAACTTCTAGAAAGTCTTCTAAAAGAGGGAGAAGAAATAGGTTCATGTCTGCCAATATGTGAATAAGCAATGGCCCATCCATACTATAGAATATTACTCAACAATAAAATTCTGTTGATTCACATAACACAGGTATATCTCAGAAGTGTTAAGCTGAGTGACAGAATCCAGACACAGAAGAGTAAATTTTATATTATTGCATTTTATGTGAAGTTCTAGAATAGGAAAACTAATCTATGGTAATGTCGAAGAGTGGCACTGATGACAAAGGAACATGAGAGAATTTTCTAGGGAGATTGAAAAGTGCTGTATCTCAAATATGAGTATTTAACTTGTCAAAAATTCATACAACTCTATACTTAAAAACGTGTATTTTATTTTAGGTAAATTGTACCTCAATAAAACTTTTTTTAACTAAAAAAAAAAAAAATGAAAAAGAGCCTCCTTGTCCACAGATGTGATGGCTGGCGCTCTAGCAGCCGTCTTGGAGATGAAAATGAGGACCAGACCCCACTAATGGAAGAGCAGTAAACTAGAGGGGGCCTGGGTCCCTGTAGACTTTGTGGAGTCACCATGCCAGGCCTAGATTGTCTCTGGATTTCCTTATGTGAGAGAGAGACATTTTATCTTGTTAGCCATTGCTGTTGCTGTCGATTATGTGCAGTTAAACCAAGTCCTGAAGAAGGACGATGACTGGAGGGCAACAGGAGGGCCAAGAGAGAATGATTAGAATAGTCCTGAGACTGTTATTACTCTTATGATTCTTAATTGTCTCTTCTTTCTCTCCCTCATATCCTGCTGAGGAGCACAGCAGCAGACGGGAGATGAGGTGGGGATGTGGCGCTGGGACAGCTTTCTCCTGGGGCCATCTGACAGACCCTGGGGCCAGGGCAGGCCCAGCTTGATTCCTTACCTCCCCACATTTTCTGCCTACTCCTTCTACCCTTCACCCACCCACCCACCTCCCACCCTCCCTTATCCCTCCCCCCAATGTCAGAGATAAATGGACCAGAAACTAGAGTGGCTCTTAGAGAGCTTTATGCACTTATTGTTGGGGTGGGGCTGCATGACTCACAGGGAGAGGGAGTCTCTTTCTCACAGGGTGGGTCTCCTTCTCACAATGGAAAATTCTGAAGCCCAGAGATGGGTAGGGGCTGGTCCAGGCTGCATTTGGCAGTTCAGTCTCATTGGTTGCAGGGCCCCCTCCAGTCCCCTTCCCTTGGTGTTACCCTGACTTTGGGTTATATGCAGGTCCAACAGAGGAGGTGGGAGGTCCCAAGGATGCCCAACAGGCCTGAGGTGGAAGTGGACTGACTTCCTAGAAGCTGGGCCTGGAGCCTGCCTCCTCTTTTCAGTGCTACACCAGTCATGGGCCATGCCAACATGTGCCTGCATGGGGAGTGTGTGTCTGCTTCAGGCCAGAGTGCAAAAAGGAATGGGTCATGGGGTATCCTTGAGAAGTGAGGCAGCAGGATTGGGGGTGCTGTTCCTCCTATCTCTGGATTCCAGCATAGGAACATTCCATCAGCTTAGGCCTGGTGAAGGAGAGGAGGTCCTGGTGTTTCTATAAACACACATATGGCATATACACACTCACATGTGCACATACACATACAGACTTGCACATACTTCCAACAGGAACACACATGGTTGTACACATGCAGATACATGCACACATACATACATGTGGGCACACGCCACACTGAAGATCTAGAAGCCCACTTGCTTCTTCCCTTGTATCTGCACAAACTCTTACTACAGGTTTCTGCTTAAATACCTCTTTTCCAGGAAGATTTTGTCACATCTGTCTGCCAGAGACCCTCCCAGCCCCATGCAGCCCTGCTCTGAGCCTTCACCACACTCTTTGTAATAATAGCTTTGTAAAAATAGCTTTGTAAAAGTAGCTTTGTAATAATAGCTTTCTGACAAACTGTGAACTTCATAAAGGCAGGGTCTGTCCAGCTTTGCTACTCTGTGCCCCAGCATTGGACTTGGCACTTACTAGGTGCTTAAATAATGTGTGTTGAATGGATAAATAAATATACACATTCATCCCTCTGTGTCTGTTTCCGCCATGTGACTGGGAGCTCCTTGAGAATGGGGTCTTGCCTTGAATGACTCTGTGAAGGTGTTCAGAAATGCTTGTTGAGTGGCTGAAGGAGTGGATAAATGACTGCCCAACACACACACACACACACACACACACACACACACTGAAATTCTGAAACCTTCCTGTTCACTCAGACTCCTGCATAGTAAATTAAAGATGGCCCTACCTTCTATTTTACTATTCCAACTGAGAGGGTCATCTGAACACATTTTCCTTGCATCTGGGTTGTGATTAGTGACTTAGAATGCAGCAGAAATGGGGCACCCAGCTTGCTCAGTCAGAAAAGCATGCTACTCTTGATCTTGAGCCCCATGTTGGGTGTAGACATTACTTAAAAATAAATAAACAAACTTTAGAATGTAGCAGATATGATATCCTGGACTCCTGAAGCTAGATCATAAGAAGACTTGCAGCCTCTGCTTGGACATGCTGGAACATTTACTCTTGGGACCCAAGTGCCATGCTATGAGGAAGCCCAAGGTGACAGATGACACCAGCTTTCTGGCCATGTAGGTTATCTTGGGATATTGCCTCAGTTGATAAGCAAATATGAGCTTCCCTGCCCATTAAGCACTACCCAACATGCATATTCATAAACAAAATGATGATTGTTATAAGACCCTAAGTTTTGGGGTGGCTCATTATGCAGCAGTATATAACTAGAACACCATCTAGTCATATGTATGTGGAAGAGGTCCTTCGAGGGATTGCTGGCAGTCTGTCCAGGTTACATACCTGGAGCCCTTCTCAGGGGAAGGAGCAGATAGGGCAGCTGTGCAGGACTCTGAGTTTGCTAGGGATAGGCAGGGTGGAAGAGAGGGCAGCACCCCAAAGGACAGGCACAAGGTGTTTGGGGCTCTCATCGCTGTCTGGGCTAGAGGCTGTGTAAGGGTTTTGTTCACTCTCTAGGATTTCACATACACACATGAACTTAAAGCATTACTCAGAAGCTAGGGTTAAAAGTTCTCTGTGCTAAGAACCTAGAACCCACCTTTCTTCCTGCGTCCATCAGTGACTCCTCCTGTTCAAAGCCCCTCCCTGCCTGGAGCAAGAAGTTAGGAGATGCTGGTGAGAGCTGGAGGGGAACAGGAAGCCATGAGGCTTGTAAAAAGCCATCTGATGTGAGCTCAACACCCACCATACTGGCAGTTTGGGTCAGATCTAATGTACTAATTTGTACAAGTCCATGGTGGGTCTGATGGTAAGGGGTCTGGATCCACACATGTGGTGTGGCTGGCCAGCTCACAACTTAACTTACTAACTCCTTGGCCTGCCTTCTACTACATGGTTTCTAGAGTACAGAGAGGCTCTCACAAATGCATCAGGCCTGGGGGCAATGGGAGGGGTCTCTGACTGGCAGGGATTCCTTGACTTTAAAGTCAAAGAGTCATGCCTTCAGTCAAACTGTCATCTCTAGGATCTTTTCAAAATGTGCATTTTTAAATTTTTAATTTTTTATTAATTATTTTTATTAATATATAATGTATTATTTGCCCCAGAGGTACAGGTTTGTGCAGAATGTGCATTTTCAAGAAAGAGAAAATCTAAGGAATTTTAAGGAAGAGAAAATCTAAGAAGTTTCCTGATATGTATTATACTAAGTATGATGTGTAACTAAGTATGATGACTAAGCTGTTTTCAGTCATTAATACTTTAACATGAATTAGTTTACTCATTTCTTTGTATCGAGGGGAGAGTGGAACAGTGAGAATTTAGTACATTCAAGGATGGGGGAGAATTACTGAAAAGAAGGAAGGGAAGGGAGAGTAGTATTCTAGAAGAATATTTACCAGCATACACAAAAATAAACTCAAAATGAATTAAGGACCTAAATGTGAGATCTAAAGCCATAAAAATCCTAGAAGAGAGCACAGGCTATAATTAATGGAATTATTACTCAGCCATGAAAAAGAGTGAAATCTTGCCATTTGTAGCAATATGGGGGGAGCTAGACAGTATTGTGCTGAGCAAAATAAGTCAGTCAAACAAATACCATATGGTATCACTCATAAATGGAATTTAAAAAACAAAATAAAGGAATAAAGAAGAAAACAGACAAACCAAAAAAACCAGACTCTTAACTATAGAGAACAAACTGAAGGTTACCAGAGAGGAGATGGGTGGAGGGATGGATGAAATAGGTAAAGGGGATTAAGAGTGCATGTATCGGGGCGCCTGGGTGGCTCAGTGGGTTAAAGCCTCTGCCTTCGGCTCAGGTCATGATCCCGGGGTCCTGGGATGGAGCCCCGCATAGGGCTCTCTGCTCAGCAGGGAGTCTGCTTCCTCCTCTCTCTCTGCCTGCCTCTCTGCCTGCTTGTGATCTCTGTCTGTCAAATAAATAAATAAAATCTTTAAAAAAAAAAAAAGAGTGCACGTATCATGAGCATTGAATCACATGTAGAGTTGCTGAATATTGTACACTTGAAATGAATATAATGTTGCACTGGAATTAATTTTTTTAATTAATAATTAATTAATTAAAGAACTGTCCTTTACTGTGCTCATATTATCAAATCTTTGAGGGGAAACCTCTTCATTTTTTACTGTTGAGTATGATGTTTGCTGTGGGATTTTCATATATGGTCTTCATTATGTTTAGATATGTTCCCTCAAAACCTACTTTGTTAAGGTTTTTTTATCATGAATAGATGTTGTACTCTGTCATATGCTTTTTCTGAAATGGTCATGTGTTTTTTATCTTTTATTAATGTGATGTATCATGTTGATTGATTTATAAATATTGACCCACCCTTGCGACCCAGGAATAAATCCCTCTTCATCATTGTGAGTGACTTTTCTAATGTATGGTTAGATTCAGTTTGCTATTTTTTGATGGTTTTTGCACCTATGTTCAGCAGAGTATTGGCCTTCTAGTTCTTCTTCTTCTGTTTTTGTAGTGTCTTTATCTGGTTTTATTATCAGGGTAATGCTGGCCTCAGGGAATAAATTTGGAAGTTTCCTTCCTTTTCTATTTTTGGAATAGTTTGAGAAGAATAGGTAAATGTTTGGTAGAAGTCACCTGGGAAGCCATCTGGTCCTGGACTTTTGTTTCTTGGGAGTTTTTTGATGACTGAATCAATTTCAATGCTTGTAATTGGTCTGTTCAGATTTTCTGTTTCTTCCTGATCCGGTTTTGGGAGGTCATATGTCTCTAGGAATTTATCCACTTCTTCTAGGTTGTCCAGTTTGTTGGCATATAATTTTTCACAATATTCTCTTTTTTTAAGAATTTAAAAAAATTTTTTTATAAACATATAATGTATTATTAGCCCCAGGGGTACAGGTCTGTGAATCACCAGGTTTATGCACTTCACAGCACTCACCATAGCATTTACCCTCCCCAATGTCCATAACCCCACCACCTTCTCCGTACCCCCATCCCCCCAGCAACCCTCAGTTTGTTTTGTGAGATTAAGAGTCTCTTATGGCTTCACAATATTCTTTTAATAATTGTTTATATTTCTGTGGTGCTGGTTATTTCTCCCCTTTCTCTTCTAATTTTGTTTATTTGATTTCTCTCTTTTTAAAAATTTTTGGATGAGTCTGGCTAAAGGTTTATCAATTTTATTGATCTTTTCAAAGAACCAACTCCTAATTTCATTGATCTGCTCTAGTGTGTTTTTTAATTTCTGTTTTGTTTATTTCTACTCATATCTTTATTATTTCCTTCCTTCTGCTATTTTTGAGTTTGTTTGTTATTCTTTTTCTAGTTCCTTTAAGATTAAGTTTGGGCTGTTTATTTGATATTTTTCTTGCTTCTTAAGGTAGGCCTGTTTTGCTATAAACTTCCCTCTTAGAACTGCTTTTGCTGCATTCCAAAGATTTTGGACTGTTGTGTTCTCATTTTCATTTGTCTCCTTGTATTTTTTGGTTTCCTCTTTGATCTCTTGGTTGACCCATTCATTGTTTAATAGCACATTATTCAACCTCTATGTATTATTTTCTTTCCAGATTTTTTCTTGCGGTTGCTCTCTAGTTTCACAGCATTGTGGTTGGAAAAGATGCGTGGTATGACTTCGATCTTTGAATTTGTGGGGCTTGTTTTGTGGCCTAATATTTGATTCATTCTGGGGAATGTTTCATGTGCACTTGAAAAGAATGTGTATTCCACTGTTTTAGGATGGAATGTTCTGAATATATCTGTTAAGCCCATCTGGCCCAGTGTGTCATTCAAAGCCACTGTTTCTTTGTTGATTTTTTGTTTGGGTGATCTATCCATTGATGTAAGTGGAGTCTTGAAACCCTCTACCGTTATTATGTTAACATTGATTACCTTCTTTATGTTGTTATTAGCTGCTTTATATATTTGGGTGCTCACATGTTGTGTGTATAAATATTTACAATTGTTACATCTTCTTATTGAATTGTCCCTTTTATGATTATATAGTGTCCTTTTTTATCTCTTGTTACAGTCTTAGTTTTAAAGTCTATTTTGTCTGATATAAGTATTGCTACCCTGGCTTTGTTTTGACATCCCCTTGCATAACGTTTCTCCATCCCCTCACTTTCAATCTGCATGTGTCTTTAGGTCTAAAATGAGTCTCTTATAGGCAGCACATATAAATGGATCTTGGTTTTTGTTTTATTTTTAGGGAGAGAGAGTGTGTGTGTGTGTGTGAGGGGGGGCGAGGCAGAGGGAAAGGAAGAGAGAGAATCCCAAGCAGGCTCCATGCCTAGCCCGGACCCTGTCATGGGGCTTGATCCCATTATCCTGATATTAGGACCCGAACCAAAATCGAGAGTCAGGTGCTTAATCGACTGAGCCACTCAGATGCCCCATGTATTTTTCTGTTTTTGTTTTTAATCCACTCTGTCACCTTATGTCTTTTGATTGGAGTGTTTAGTCCATTTATATTCAAGTAATTATTGATAAATATAAAATTATTATTTTAATATATACTATATATTTTATTTATTGATTTTATATATATATATATATATATATATATATATATATAGCTATTTTGGTGCTTGTTCTGTGGTTGTTTTTGTAGTTTTTTTCTGATCCTTTCTTCTTTTGCTCTCTTTCATGGTTTTCTGGCTTTTGTTAGTGATATACTTGGATTTCTTTCTTTTTATTCTTTGCTTGTCTATTACTGGTTTTTTATTTATGGTTACCATTAGGTTTGTATATAATATCTTATGCATATAACAGTTTATGTTAAGTTGATGGTCACGTAAGTTTGGACTCATCCTTTATTCCTCTCCCCATCATGTTTTAGGTATATGGTGTCATACTTTACATCCTCTTATTTTGTGAATCCCTTGACTGATTTCTGCCAGGCTTCAGGTTGTTTCTGGGTTATTTACACTGATGTAGGTTTCATCTTTTTGTATCCACAGGATGAGGGGAGCTAAGGGTCTTCCTATTCTGCCATTTTTTAAGATGCAGATTTGTAAAAGAACCAGAAAGAACTTTTAGAAAAATTTTGTAACTGGAAGTTTGTGCCTTTTGACCACTGTCACCCATTTCCCCCACCCCTACCTCCTGCCTCTGGCAATTACCTACCTCTGTGCCCTGTATCTATGAGGTATTTGTTTTGTTTTGTCTTTTAGGTTCCACATCTAAATGAGATAATACAGTATTTGTCTTCCTCTATTGGACTTATTTCACTTACCATAATGCCCACAAGGTCCATCCATATTGCCACAAATGACAGGATTTCCTCCTTCTGTTATGGCTGAATAATATTCCATTGTATGTGTTTAATACCACATCATCTTTATCCATTTGTCTGTTGATGGATGCTTAGGTTATTTCATTCTCTTGTTCAATGCTATAATAAACATGGGGGTGTAGATCTCTGAGGTGGTGATTTCATTTCCTTCATCTATATACTTGGAAGTGGAATTTCTGGATCATATATGGTGTTTCTATTTTTAATTTTTGAGGAACTGCCATACAGTTTCCCACAGTGACTGTACCAGTTTACATTCCCACCAACAGTGCACAAAGGTCCCCTTATCTCCACACCCTCACCAACACTCATCATTTCTTGCCTTTTTGATAGTAGCCATTCTAATAGGAGTGAGATGATATCTCATGGTGGGTTTGACTTTTATTTCACTAATGATTAGTGATGTTAAGCACCCTTTCATGTACCTGTTTGGCTATTGGAAATGTCCAATGTCTTCTCTGGAGAAATGTCTACTCAGTTACTTTGACCACTTTTTAACAACATTTTTTTGCTATTGAGTTGAATGAATTTTTTCTATATTTTGGATACTAACCTCTATTGAGATATAGAATTTGTGAATATTTTCTCTCATTTGGTAGATTACCTTTTCATTTTGTTGATGGTTTCCTTTGCTGATCAGAAGCTTTTTAGTTTGATGTAGTCCTCTTGTTTATTTTTGTTTCTTGTTGCCTTTATTTAGTGTAAAAAGAATGATCGCAAAGACTGATGTCAGGGAGCTTACCACCTATGTTTTCTTCTAGGAGTTTTATGGCTTCAGGTCTTACATTCATCTTTAATCCATTTTGAATTTTTTCTTTTATGTGGTGCAGGATAGAAACTATCCTTTTTCTATTGTATATTCTTGGCACCTCTGTCATATGTTAATCAATCATATAAGTGTGGGTTTATTTGTGGACTTTCAGTTCTGTTCCATTGAACTGTGTGTCTGTTTTTATGCTGATACTATACTGTTTTGATTACTGTAGATTCGTAATTTGGTTTGAAATTAGGAAATGTGATGCCTTCTGCTTTGTTCTTTTGTAAGATTGTTTTGGCTATTTGGGGTTTTTTATGGCTCCATACAAATCTAGGGATTTTTTGGTTCTATTTCTGTAAAATACCATTGGAATTTGAATTTCAGTGCCATTGAATCTATAGATTGCTTTCACTAGTGTGGACATTTTAACTTTATTAATTCTTCCAGTGTATGGGCATGTAATATCTTTCCACTTATTTTTGTCTTCATAAATTTTTTCATCACTATCTTATAATTTTTAGTGTACAGGTATTTCATACCTTGGTCATATTTATTCCTAGGTATTTTTTTAGTGTAGCTGACATACAATGTTGCATTATTTTCAGGTGTGCAACTCAGTGATTTGACAAGTTTATCCCTTCCTAGGTATTTTTTGATGAAGTTATTAAAGGGATTTTAAAAAAATTTTTCTTTTTGAAGTTCATTGTTAGTGGATAGAAATTCAACTGATTTTTTGTATGTTCATTTTGTGTCATGCAACTTTACTGAATTTATTAGTTCTAACAGTTTTTGGTGGGGTCTTTAGGGGTTTTTATATATAATATCTGTTATCTATAATTAGGGACAGTTTTATTCTTCCTTTTCAGTTTGGATGCCTTTTATTTTCTTCTTGACTAATTACTCTGGCTAGGACTTCCAGACTATGTTGAATAAAAGTGGTAAGAGCAGACATCCTTGCATTATTTCTGTTCTTAAATGAAAATCTTTTAGGTTTTCATCATTGAGTATGATGTTAGCTGGGGCCTTGTCATATATGGCTCTTATTATGTTGGGGTACATTCCCTCTATAGTCAATTTGTTGAGAGTCTATCATGAATGGATGTTGAATTTTGTCAAATGTTTTTCTGCATCAGTTTAGACGATCTTGTGATTTTTATCCTTCATTTTGTCAGTGCGGTGTATACCATTGACTGATTTATAGATAGTGAACCATCCTTTCATCTTTGAAGTAAATCCCGCTTGATCATGGTGTAAGTTACTCTCAATGTATCATTGAATCTAGTTTACTAATATTTTGTTGAGGATTTTGCATCGATGTTCATCAAGGATATTGGCCTGCAATTTTCCTTTCTTGTAATGTCCTTGTTTCATTTTGGTATTAGGTTAATATTGGCCTCATAAAATGAGTTTGGAAGTATTTCCTCCTCTTCTTTTTTTTTGGGAAGAGTTTGAGAAAGATTGATATTCTTCTTTAAATGTTTGGTAAAATCCACCAGTGAAGCCATATGGTTCTGGACTTTTGTTTGTTGGGAGTTCATTGATTACTGATTTGATCTCATTGCTAATAATCAGACTGTTGAGATTTTCTATTTCTTGGTAGGTTGTATGTTTCTGGGAATGTATCCATTTCTCCTAGATTGCCCAGTTTATTGGTGTATTGTTCATAGTAGTCTCATGATCTTTTGTATATCTGTGGTATTGGTTGTAATGTCTCCTCTTTCATTTCTGGTTTTATTTATTTGAGTCCTCTTTTTTCCTTGGTGAGTGTAGCTAAGGCTTGTCTATTTCATTTATCCTTTCAAACGATAAGCTCTTAGTTTCATTGATATTTTCTCTTATATTTTTAGTCTCTATGCCATTTATCTCTGCTCTGATCTTTGTTATTTCCTTCCTTCTACTAACTTTGGTAAAACCTCCCACTTTTTAACTCCTCAATCCCTCCCTTCTAACCAGGAGGTAGGAGGGAAGCTATTTATCAAAGACTGATTTCATTA
Organism: Mellivora capensis; assembly: GCA_004024625.1. Classification (NCBI taxonomy): domain Eukaryota; kingdom Metazoa; phylum Chordata; class Mammalia; order Carnivora; family Mustelidae; genus Mellivora; species Mellivora capensis. Next base: position 144,566 of record PISX010002466.1, on the reverse strand, counting down.
TCTTTAAGAAAAATCAGAAAGACTTCTTTTTTAAATTTAGAAAGAGTTTTCTGTGTTGATTATATAAACTTCAGAGAACCCCAGAAAGCATGAAGAATGTCACAGGAATGACGCTTGCCTCACTAGATGGGAGCACAGCCTGGCTTAGGGGAAGCCTGACTGGGGACCTAGCCCTGGCAGGTTATAAGTGAGCTTACCATTAGAGTAATTACACATAAGTGTGATTATCATTAGGGAACTTCCCAGCAGAGACCAGGATCCATCAGTGTGAGACATAAGACATTTTCAGATGACTCAAGTCCTGTGCTTGATGCCTTGTCCAACTGAGGCCTGCTGCTGGGGATGCTATAGAGAATAGACATTCGTTGGAGTAAACTTGGAGAGAGAATCTGAGGGATGAGGGTTGGTAGGGTAGTGAGGACTAAAGGGAAGAAATGTTGGGCACAGGACACCAAAAACCTCCTGGTGTGGTGCAGGGGAGTGACTGTGAATTTGCTAGTTCCCATGGGTGTGAGGGAGAGGCTGAGAGCAGGGCAAGCAGAACCAGAGATGTCTTGCAGAACAGGAAGAACACTGAGTGACCACATACACTTGGTGAGCAGAGAATGGGAAGCAACAGCAGTCAGTGTGACCAGAGACCAATGGACAAAGGCTAGGTAAGGGGCATCCAAGACCAGTACTGGCAGTGGGCAGAGGCCACTAGAGGGAGAGGTAGGGATCCTTTCCTCTAATGCCTGCTGCTTCCATCTCTCCTCTGGGGACAAAGAAGGTGGAGAAAGGGAAGGAGTGCTGGATTGACTGGCAATTGACTGAGAAAGTTTGGTAGAGACTGGGTCTTCTATGAAATTAATGTCAGCAGTGGACACAGGGTTTAAGAGCTAACCAAGGTGGGGAAATGAAGACACAAGTTTGTCCACTGGGGTCTGGGTGTGTAAATTCACACCTCCTCTGTAGTGGGTTTAGCTTTACTGTTCCGAGGTAGATCTCCTCCCTACTCCAGACAGGGAGCTGAGGCACAGGGGAAGTTGCTTGGGGAAGTTGTTTACCCAAGGCCACAGCAAGTGGCTGGGCTTGGACTTGAGCTTACATCTCTGTATTCCCTGTCTATTCCCTTGATCTCATTGTCTTTAATCTGCTCTTTGGGGATCCTGGGACAACATATCCACTGTATCCCCAGAAAAAAAAACCCAAACCCAGAGAAGCACCCCTGGCCATGCCTGAGGCCTGGTTCCACAGCTGCTCAGCACCATGGCCTGTGGACAGAGCTAGATAGCATGGCTACAGGCAGCAAGAGGGCCTGAGCCCTTTCCTCCCCTTTCAGCACAACACTGAGCACTGATTGGAGGATATTTCTGGAGGCTGCTCAAGGGCCAGGCCCCGTGCACAAAACACCCAAATGATTTGTCATCTGAAGACCTGAAAACATGGTGGAGAAATCTTGATGAGCCGATCACGGAAGATGATGCAAATCCCCCAGCCTTTGGTGTAGACATCTTGAGCTGAAAGATACCACCTCCAGATGTGGTGCCCTCTAAAAATAGCAGGTAGAGTCATCTCCCCTGGCTAATTGTTCTAAGTGGTCCCTCAGTGCCATCTGGAACTGGGTCTTGTCAATGTACCAGGACGTCACCTCAATTATGTTTGCGACGGCTCTTCAACGCCAGCCCCACAACAGAGGGGTGGCAGCTGTCTCCACTCAGCCCCCTCTCCCGCCAGCACCCGCTGTGCCTCCGATGTGCACTGCACACCCTCGCCCCACAGGTCCTGTCAGAAGAAGCCATTCCCCCCAGAGGAAGATCCTAAGAGCCTCCAGGAGGCAAGATTCTGGCAGAATAAGGCAATTTCTCTCTCCCAGACTGCAGGAAGGCAATTAGAGTGGGTGAAGATGGAGTCTGCTTTCTCTTTTCTTCACTCCCGGGGAAATGTGGGCCAGGTCACGCCACTGGCAGATGCTGCCGTTCTGAGTGCAGCATCCGCTCTGGATGGCTTTCCTGCCAACACCTCTGGCAGCCAGGATAGGAGATGTGTGTGTGGGCCCAGCTCTCCCATGGGTTGTAGGCCTCTTAAGGGCAATGCCCACTGCAGGCAGGTCTGGGAGAGGCACTTGGCTGGGTACCTAGGCCTAGCTGGTTTAGGACTTTGGTCGGGTTCTCTCCCCACCTCAGCCTCTGAGCCAATTAGCTGGTCTCCTTGCCCTGTCAGCAAGGAATTGGCATGGAGAGAAGCCATGAGAGAAGAGAAGAGGGGAGAAGGAGCCCAGGCCCTGGTTTGGAGCCCTCTAGCTCTCTGTCTACCTGCCCAGCAGGTAGGGAACATGCAGTCTGGTGGGGTGGGTAGGAGCTAGGCTGACAGGGCCCCCGAAGAGTGGCTGGCGACCATCACAGATGGTTCTAAATGCCAGAGCAGCCCAAGTAGGGAGAGCTGGTGGTGGCTATTGGGCTTGTATTCCAGAGGAAGGGGCATTAGTAGAGTTTCAACAGGCTGATGAAAGGCAAGGGTAATCCAAGTGGAGGGAACAGCAAGGACAGAGGCAGAGAAGCAGGAGCCTGCAGGGCACATTAAGGTCAGTGAAGTTGTGTTTAGGAAAGCCCAGCCATGTGATTCCAGAGCCAGCTGAGTGGAGAAAGATAAAGAGGGAAGCCTGGTAAGCAGGGTACCTTGCATCCAGACTGTCCTCTAGGGAGGGGAGCATGGGCCAGAGAGGCTAGCATGCCTGCCAGGAGCCTGGGCCAGACTGGGGGTGCTTTGAGTATCCCCATCCAACAAGCTTAAGCCCAACCCATGGGACAGTAGGCACCTTCCTACAGGGCAGGAGTCCAGGCTGGACAAGCAGGAAAGCAGGTCCCCAGTGCAATTCCACCTCAAGCTGACATCTGTGAGTGAACTTACCACAGAACTTGGATTCGTAGATAGCCTCTACAACCTTGAAAAAGAATTTTCTGGGAGCTTTATGTACTGACATGAAATTCTTTCTAAGAAATATTAAGTGAAAAAAGCAAGTCATAGAAGAACAACATATATAGCGTGAAACATTTCTGTAAAAAACAACACACACAGAAAACAAGTGTAGAGGTTCTTGTAGGCATCTGTAAGTGAACAGAAAAGCTCTGGAAGGAGCCACAAGCCATCCAAGGACAGTGGTACCTCCTGGGAGGGAGTAGAATTGCGGGGGGGCGGAGGGGGGCAGGAACATGCTATCTTATGCTGTATGATGCACAATGAAGTTTGCAATGTATTTAGAATAATGTTGGCTAACACCCTTGGGACAAAAGCATGCTTCCCACCCTTCTCACATCTCAGCACATGCGGACCCAGGGCACTGTGCACTGGAGCTGGGCTCCTGGACCAACTAACCCACTTGCCCATGGGGCCGAGCTAGGGACGGCAGCTGCCTGAACCCCCTTCTGCATCTGAAAATGGGAGCAATGGTGACGACAAGCTCTCCTCACTGGCTCATCTTGGCCATGAGGTCACATGTGAGCTTTGTGGGTGCCCAGAGATCTAGTGTCCCGTGTGACACACCAAGGACAAAGAACAGGCATGCTGCTGCCCGCAGAGGCTCTTCTGTTGCTGTGGGACCACTGAGGCTTTGGGGTCAGATCTGGCTTCTGTTCCTGACACTCTTGCTTCCCAGTCACAGCATGTCGGGTCCCACACAGCCTCATGTTCCTCTTTATGAATGGGGAGGGCAACACCTATCTCGACAGAAGGCTTTGTAGGGTAAGTAAGATAATAAATGTAGGTGTGCTTAGCACACAGTGGTGTCAATACATGGTTGTTTGATGGTTGAGGGCAGGCCTACATCTCCTGATAGCCTGACCCAGCAGACCCCCCAGTCATCATCACACATGCTGGTCTGGGGGGAATGCACTAACATGTTCTCCCCCATGCCACCCACTGTGCCCCTGCTCTAGTATAGAATGGAGCTCACCAACCTCATCACCACTCATGTGCTCCTGAGGAGCACCCCGTGGCATAAATGGGAGGAGGCCTGGAGACTAGGCATGCCATGACCACTCAGGGGACTTGTGGAATGCTCAGGGAATGCAAACGCTGACCTCTCCTGAAGCCCAGGAGGGCAAGCAGTGGCACAGGCAGCCCCACGCTCTATGATGGACACGTGGGGCCCAGCTGGACTCTGTTATACTCCCATCTAACTGTGTTACCTCCACCGAGTTGCCCATAGGTCAAAGTCAAACACTGGCCCAGCTCTGACTGCAGGTGACTCTTGAGAGGAAATGCAATGGTTCAGACAGAACAGATGTAGAGCAAACTCTGCAGGGGTGGGAGGGATGAGATCTGAGGCCATAGCTCCCTCAGGTTGCCTAACCAAAGTATGGGGCTGAGCCACGGGAAGGGTGTCTCCAGAAATGTCTGCAGAAACAAGCTGCTGTCCTCTCTACTCCCCTGGTGCTCAAAGCAGCCTCCCCCCACATACACACACATTTTCTGGCCAAATTGTTCCTTGGTTTATCTCTGACCTCCACTGCAAACCAGGCTTACTCTGACAAGGCTTTGAAGTAGAGTGCCTGATCTCTCCCTCTGAGGCTGGGCCTAGCCCAGCTGGACACAGGCTGAGCACAGGGCAGAGGTTGGGGTCCACGTGGCTGGAAGCAGGAGCAGGGAAGGCCTCAGGATGTGGGCTGTGGAAGTGGGTGGGTAAGGGAAGTGCTAGGAGAGAGGGGAACAGGGCTGGGATCCACAGGATGGGGGCAGACGTGGTGATGGGATGGGGGAGTTCAGATGGCTGCAGACTGGGAGCTGGTGCTCAGGGCCTACCCCCAGAGCCGGTGGTGGGTATTTCTAGGCAGCCATGATAAAAGACCACCACAAGGCAAGTATTGGATTTATCCTGTCTAAGTGGCCTGTGCTGACCTTCCTCAGGGTTCTCAAACTCTGAGCCTATTTCAGAATCACCTGAAAGGCCTGATAAGCACATAATCCTGAAACCCCTCCCCACCAAGTATCTGATTCAGTGGGGCTCAGGATTGACATTTCTAACAGTTCCTAGGTGACGCTGCTAGTCTCGGGACCATCCTCTAGAACCACTGCCTGAAGTCCTTGGCCTCCGCACTCTCTGGGGAAGAGGAAGAGCCAGAGCCAGGCTGCATACATGAAAGGAAGCAAAGGGGGCCTCGAGATTCATTTTATCCAAGTTAACCATAGGAGTAGTAGCATTTGTTGAGGTTTTATTGGGTCTCAGTCTACCTGTATTATCTTATTGAATACTTACAAGGACCTTGCCAAATGGGATTAGCACTCCCATTTTAGAGAAGGATAAACTGAGACAAAGTTGAGTCACCTCTGACCAGCAGCAGAATTAGGATTTGAAGACAGGCAGTCTGTCCCCAGAGGCCATGTGCTGTGTTGTAACACTTCAGCCCCTCAAGACTGGTCAACAGCCAAGACCAGGGGATCTGTTCGGAGCCTAGAGAAACCACTGTTCATGGAAGGGTCCAGGGTAAGCCTGGGTATGTCCCGGGGCAGTGCTGCCTCTGCCCACTGATGCAGCTGACCCAGGCCGGGGGCCTCCCTGAGGCCAACCAAACTGTCCTGAACTGGGGGTTAGACTAGTGCAGGGAAGAGGAAGGGTGAGCAGTGAGGAGGCCTGGATCACCCTGAGCTGCTCCTGGCCTTCTGGGCTCCACTGACAGGCCCTGCCCTTCTCTGGACCAGCCTCTGCATTTGTCTAATGAGGGAACTGGAGAGGGCCCCGTCTTCCCCTAACACCTAAAGGGGCTTCACACAGAGGGTAGCCACCTTACACCTGGCCAGGTTTCTGGTCCCCTATGGGTCTCCTTCTGAAGTCAGGTCCACTCCACTCATGCTCAGGGGACCCATGCCTTAAAGGAAGTGGGGACAGAGACCAGGCAGGCCCTAACTTTCACAGCAGGCCCCCTGAACCCCACATGGCTGGGCCCTGCTAGAGAAGAGGGCCAGTGTACCTCTGGAGAGAACAGTTCTCTGAGGAACGGGGCTGAGCCTCTTGTGAGCTCAGTCCTATCTGATAGCATCAGGAGTGCTAAGATGTTGGCTTAGCTCCTTCCTTTTTTTTTTTTTTTCTTTTAAAGCTGTTTCAGAACCTCCTTAGCCTATATTTTATTTTTCAGTTGAAAGCAGTCCTTCCGCCTCCTCCAGTCCACTTGGCTGTATAATGCCTGGACTGAACACGTTTTCAATGATGCAGGAATATGTGTGCATATCTGGGTGTGTGCAGGGACCTGTGGACACATGTGGGGGACTGTCTCTGAAGGGGGTGGGTGCTGTCGTGGTGTCTGGGTGCACATGCATGAGGGTCTGAGTGCACGCTGCCCCCCTGCGCTCCCCGGATGGGCACTGGCTCCTAACTGTGAACACATGTGCCTCGCAGGGCCAGGCAGGGATCGCAGCTGTTTGGCTGCCAGAAGACAGCTAGTTCTGGGGGCCTAGGAAGGAGCCTGGAGCACCTTGACCCAGCAGAGGAACACCTTACCCTTGGTGCTGCTGCAGGCCAGGAGGCTTCCTCTCTCAGCCTGGGCTGCAGAGCATCATGTGGGGGAGACAAGGCCGCCAAGCTATTTATCAACCCCTTTGAAATGGTTGGGGGCTGCCGGCCAGGCCAGCAGCTGGGGCTGGGGGGTAAAGCACTGCTTTCTGGGCCTGCCTTCATGGTGACCTGGCCTCTTGCTCCTCATACTCTTCTCTGGCCATTCAGCTTTCTATCCCTGTGATGCAGTTGCCTGAGAAAGGGGCTTCCCTCCTCCCCACTCATTCCCCTACCTCTGGGGGAAGGAATAGTTGCTGGAGGATGGAGAGGGGTAGGGAGGGCCTCTGTATCCCAGGGCAGGCGTGAGAGGGAGGAAAGGATGGTCTTTCAAAGGCCTGGCTTTGTCTGCTCCTCTCTGTGGTTATGAGGCAGCCCAGATCTCCCTCTAAGCCCAAGAAAGACCCCTAAAGGAAGACAGAAAGAGTGGGAGGTTCTAGTGGATACTAGAACACCCCCGTGTCTGCCCACCGTTCCATGCCCAGTGCCTGGTATAGCCCTTGATACATAGCAGCCACTTACAAAATGTTTATGGACTATTTCATAAGTATTGCTGAATGAAGAAAAGAGCTAGAAGCTTGGGGGTCAGGACTGGTAGAGAAAAAGAAGATGAAGAAGCCACCAGAGAAATGCCAAAGAGAGAAGTAGAGAGCCCAGCTGGCTGTGAGGTGCCACCCAGGGAGGTCAGCAATGAGAAGAGAGAGAGGGAGAGGAGTGGGGAGGGGTAGAGGAAGCAGCCAGCAGTGAGGGCAGGGAGGGAAGATCGGCCCCCACGTTCCCCAGCTGCAAAACCTGGGAAGCCATGGCCCACCATCACACATGCCCAGGGGCCAGTGCCAGCACGATCACCCCGGGCCAGCAGGCTTTATCTCTGCTTTCCCTTGGCACTGGGCAGCTTGAGAATGGGTGATGGGAACTTCAAGGCTGGTCTGGAGGTCTGGATTCTTTTTGCTGCGGAGGAGGTGTGGCTTCTTCCTCTGTAGCTTCAGAGAACGGCATCAGAATCTGACCTGGTGGAGTGAGGGTGAGGTAGGACGTGGAGCAGAGCAACCTTCTGGACGTGAAGCCTGTGCCTGCTTTTAGAAGATAAATGCTTTCTTGAACCAGGTGCCTATCACTCTGTCACCTCATCATTGTCACCACACGTCTGCTCTGGAGGATCTGTCCCTCCATTCTGCAGCTGAAGAAACTAAGTCTCAGAGAGACTAAGAGGTTTGTGGTAGGGGAGAGCAAGCAGAGGTTGGGAAGGCCGGGACCCAGACATGCCTGATGCCAGAGCCCAGGGGTCAGGACAGGGCAGGAAAGCTGCTCGGAGGAGGTGGAATTTGATCAGCTGAGACTTCAGCGACAGTAAATTGCATTATCTGTAAGAACCAGTTGGAGAGAAGAAACCCCCTGTGTTTCTCAGTCAGGAGAGATGTCCTGTCTTGGGCGGCCACGGCTGCCACCCTGCATTAGGCTGCCCCCGGGGGACCCCCTGCTTGGAGTAGGGGAAATTAGAGCCAATCAAGGCGATTTCAAGGCAGCAGCTTCCTTCCCAGCGGCCCATGGCCATGCCTGTTAACCAGCCTGCAGCCTCACTAGCCCGATACCACAAGCAAATGGCCCCTAATAGGGACCAGACCTCCTTGCCCTCCCACCTGCCTGCCTGTGTGCAGAGCTGAGAAAATTGCCCTGGAGAAGGAGTGGGAGGACCGTCCTGGCTGCAGGCCCTACTAGGCTAGCATGGGGCAGGGCAAGGAGGGGCCTGGACCCCTGCACGTGACCCCTCCTCTACAAGGGTCGGGCCACTCCAGCCTGTGGGGAGGGCGTGGCCTGGCTCAGCTCCCCCTCAGGAAGTTGTAATGGGGTCATCTGGCAAGTCCAACCCCGAGGTCTTCCTCTGCCCAGCAGACGGCCAGGAATGCTATCCCCACTCTTTATTAAAGGGAACCGGGAGAGGCTGGTGCCAGGGCTGCTGGAGAGATTCTGTAGTATATGTTGCTTCCATCCATGTCCTCCTTGCAGACCCTGTCTCCCTGGACTTGACCTGGGCTTCCTGGACTCACTCTTTATAGGTCTTCCTGCTTCTGATCCCTCTGCCTCCTGGCTCCCTTCCACCCTGCTCTTGTTGGGAGATTTTATAAAATCTATTCAGTGGCATTACTTCCCTGCTTTATCATCCTCCATGGCTCCCTAGTGCCTTCAGGGGGAGAGACAAAGTTCTGAGCTGAGAGACCCACTCCTGGGGCCCCTGTCTTGCCTACTCCCCAAGCCTTCCCTCTTGAATAAGTTGGGACTATGGTGAGGAGAGTGAGAAGCTCATCTTCAGTGCAAAATATGAGGGGGTGCCCCAAAACTTAGTAATCGAGATAATATATTGTTTAAGTAAGTGTGGAGCCCTATGCAGGGCTCGAACTCACAACCCTGAGATTAAGACTTGAGCTGAGATCAAGAGTCGGATGTTTAACCGACTGAGCCACCCAGGCACCCCAAGATAAGTAATATTTTAATGCAGTCTGTTTTGGAATCAAAATTAATGCAAAAAAAATCGTGATAAAATATCAAAATTTTGAACAAAGACCTGGACCAACAGGGCCAGGGTTAGTGAGGGAAGCAGGGAGTTGCGCAAGGCAGGGTCAGATGCTGCCTTTATGGGGGACTTGCACTGGCCGTGTCTAGATGCACCCACCTCATTCTCCACCATCCAGCTGGCCTGCATAATTGCTCGCCATCCCCCAAGAATCACTTTGCAGTGCTGTCCCCTCCTGGAATTCTCTCCCAGCTTCATTCTCCATTCTTCTCCTGGATCCTTTAGAATGCCTCTGAAACTCAGCTCAGGCAGTCCCTCCCCTATCCCTGGGCCAGGTGAGGAGAACTTCTGTGTCTCCCCAACCCGCACTGCCTGTCCTTTGGCCTCTGCTCCTTCAAAGTGGAATGTTGACTTGTTCATCTCTACATTCTTAAAGCCCATGGTGGGGGCTGACGCAGATGAGGCTTTGATCGGCTCTGGCTGACCGATGAATGAATGGACAAATGAAAGAATAACAGGGCTATGGGTCATATGCCATTTCAACTAAAACTTTAATGACCAAAACCAAATAAGAGCCCTGAAGTCCCTCTGACCTAGATGGGGCCACATCTATGCTGCCAGCACCATAGACTGCTTCAGTGTTTTGGCCCCATAAAGAGATTCTAGCAGTTTCTGAAATGCTCAGTGATGGAATCTGACCTATACTTCTTAAAAACACTTTTTTTTTTTTCATGAATAAAGCTTTTCAGCTAAAAGATAACATAAGAAGAGGGAGACTGTGATGGCCAATCCTCTCCAAATAAGGCAAAACCCAACTTTCCTTTATTTTTAGCAGTGATTTTCTCAGCTGCATGAAGGCACGGTTCCATGAACCAGCCTTGCATTTTGGCCCAACAAACCCACCAACTTCCAGAAAAGTTTCAACAACTCATAAAGATTTGAATTCCATGATAACCCAATCACCTCTTTGAGAGATGGGACCACCAGACAGAGCCTGAAAGATGAGCTGGGGCCCAGTTGCCCTGTCCCCAGGACAAGTCCCCGACCAGACTGGTTGGTGACGCCCCCTGAGCAAGCCTCCTCACACTCCTGCAGAAATTCAGTTCTGTATTTCCCTGAAGTTTGGTGGAACTGACAGCAGAACACCCCTGGTGAACCCTGGAGAGCCCAGCCCCCGGCAGAGGAGCTGGAGGTAGTTAAAACACCTCTCGATTCCTACCCATACCCTCATTGTCCTCATCTCCACAGACTGGCCCGGTCCCCTGTAACCTAAGCAGGGGACACCTAGCACCAGGGTGGCCAGAGGGAGATGCCTGGACCCTCCTCCGATCAAGCCAGGGGCACCCAGTCAGGGCCTGTGGGCTCATCTGGAAAATGGGGATAACGTCAGGATGAGCTAATCGATGTGAAAGCCAGAAAGCCTGCTGTCTTGCCATTTCTGTTTCCAATATGATTTTTATGGCCTCCAAGATGGAGCCTCCTTGTATTCTTCTGCCACAGGCTCCTTTTTCTCTTCAAATTCCTCCGTGTTTGGCTAAGAACAATGTGTTTTTCCTACATTTATCAAGTGGCTCGAAATTCCTAATTCTCATTCATGTTCTTCCCAAGGATTAGCAGAACACTCCTGCTCATCTTTCACCACACTCCCTCAGCACGTGGGCTAGAAACTCTCCTTGAGTAGAACCCTGGCTATCCATGCCCATAAAATGGAGACTTTGGCACGACTCACTTGCATGGGGCAAAGTGGAAATGAGGCTGAAAAGCAGGCCTGAGCATCTTTAATGATGTGCAGAAAGAGAGGGGCCCCTGCCTGCCCGGGCAGATGTGCACAGCTGTTAATGGAGAAGCCCCTAATACTACGACCAGCACAGAGTAACGGATACCCTCAAATGCTTCCTAGCGGAGTTAAGAATTTTTTGTTGATCGTGCCTTTGAACTAAGGTCATTTAAGTATACAACAGATGTTCCTCTGAGGGAAACAGACTTATAAAGTCAGGAACACAGAAGGGACCTAATGGTTTACTGGGGGTGGCGCATTAAGTTCATAGCAGTTTAACTCCTTTCAATGTTAAACAAAACAATGACGCAATTTTATGCACAATAAAAACCTGTCAAAACAATCATCCTGGGCAGTGGAGGTCCTTTCAGTCATTCTTCTTCTAAAGATGAACTGAGGGCACAAGTGACGGACATTTCTGGCTTCTCTGTGTGGTGAAGGCAATCCATGTGGCAGCCTCAGCAATTCAAGGCTAAATCGTCGGGGATGGTCAAAGTCTGAAGCTTGGAGTGGAGGGAGGGAGGGGCAGGCATAGCATTCAAAGGCAGAAAATTCATGGTCTGTGTGGTTTACAGGCCTCGCTAGCCTTCCACAGGTAGAATCCACAGTCACCTGGGAGGCGAAGTTGGCGGGGAGCTGAGCAAATCCTGTTCCCGTAGCTGCCTCCATATGTCACACTCCATCATTAGAGCTTTATCAGTCTGACCCCAAATAGTTTTTGAGTGCTTGCTAAACAGTAGGCACCAACACAGGGGCTCAGCATCGACCCTTCAGGGTCCTTAATGGAAATATGCTTTTCTCTGGGAGAGGTCCTAGAGCAGAGCAAGAGACGACTGGATTTGAATTCAGATCAGAGGCTAAAACCTAGTCCTGGCCTTTATTAGCTGTGTGACTTTGGGCAAGTTGCTTAACCTCTCTGAGCCTTTATATCCCATTTATGAAACGGAAGTGGTCATATGTCACAAGATTATTGTCAGGCTTGAGTAAAAGAAATGGATGAAAATTCTCAGTATGGTTCCTGGAACAGAGTGGAGGTTTCACTTCCCTTCCAGGCAGCATCCTGTCTTCGGGGAGCTTAGAGTTTCGATGGGCAGACAAACTCCCTGTGCAGAAGGCACTGATTCTGCTGGGCCTTAAGAAGCCTGGTGCTTTCAAAGGTGAGCAGAAAGCAGGCTACTTGGACTGGGGGACCGGGATGGGTCCCTGTAGGCGTAGGCCTTGACCTGGGGCTGGTAGACTGTGGAAAGGAGAAGAGTGGGCCTTTCAGTCAGGCAGAGCCCAGCGAGTACAGGTGCACTGGGAACCCTGAAGGCATGTTGGAGGCCCACGGTGAGGCGGCCAGTCTGGTGGAAGCATATGGTTCAGTGAATAACTGGTGGGAATTAGGGACATGAGGTACAGATTGAGAAGGGCTTTGAATGCCAAGCTTGGCATTTTCTGAAGCAGCCCAGACCACTGTGGCTCTTTGAACTAATGGACACTAATAACATTTATATTCCAAGATGTGTTTAGTTCATGAATAGGTGAAACCTGGCACACTCTCCTCTCTCCTGTGTCCATAGCAGACATTGCTAATCAATCTCAGCCCAGAGGCCAGGAGACAATTTGGGAGCTGCTGTCTGAGGCTGTGGGGATGGAGGTGTACACTGGGTGATTTGTTCAGTTTCTTGAGAACATGGGGAGAAAGGGCTCGCTGTGAATGTACCATGATCTTCATCTCTGCTGCTCCTGGGACAGACTCAGGCTCTGGAACCTTCTTAGCAGTCTCCTGGCTGCATCTCGTTCACCATGCTGAGCAGTCTCTGGTGCCCCCTGTTGGATCCCCAGCTCGGAGTCGGACAGCTGCCGCTGCAGCTGGCGCCCAGCCACAGAGCTGGGGCCACAGGGAGAGGGGCTGGGGCTGGCAGCCTGGCCCAAGCACCCCTGGGTCCGAGGTTCAGCAGTAAGCAATGAGTTGTGGTTTCCCATCTGCGCCCTCTTTGGCAAAGACCCACATCTGAAATGTCTGACTGTTTGGGCACGAGCTTGGCCCCACTTCAGAAAGGGGGTGGAATTTTCCCAATTGTGACAAACCATTTAAATCTTTCAGGACTTTCTACAGTTACCGAGGTGCCAGAAATAGAAGGCAAGTCTGCTTCACATTGTTGTAATTTCCTTCTTGATTTGCATTTCGAGCCAATTTTGATCTATGGAGATGGCAGCTCCCAGAGCTGAGTCCTGCCTCAGCAGGAATGGGAGAAGTGTGGAGGCCGCTGGAGAGGAGAGGCCACCCTTCAGCCAGCCAGCGCCCCCCCCTCCCCCAGCATCTGTGTGGGCCTGCTGCATTCCACCCGGCCCCTTCAGAAGGGAAGGGCAGCTGCCTTCTGCTACCTGGAGAAGCCTGAGCAGCCTGGGGAGTGGGAATGGCTGGTTTCACTCCTTCCTGAGTGTGGCAGTTCTGGCCACACGGCAACCACTCTCTTCACCTCTGTGGTCACTGTCATGTCTCCTGGAAGACATCTCTCTGCCTACTCTCTTGGTCTCCTGCCTCCCTGAACTGCCATTTCAGACAGTAGCCATGGTGGTCTATTTAAGAGCGATGCTAGTAATAGCAGAGACTGATTGGATGGTCCTCTAGGTGCTTTGCACGCAGCAACCTGAGGGGGTGGGGTGGGGTGGGTGAGTGGCATTATCACTTTCCTCATGCCCATTTCATAGAGAAGGAAGGTGAGGCACAGGTGTTTAATAGCTCCCTCCAGACTACACAGCAGTGGAAGAGCCAGGACCGAAACCCAGCTTCTCTGGTTCCGGAGTCCATGCACCGTGTCCTCCTGGCTCTGCTGATGCCTCAACTCTGCTTAAAGCTGATCTCTGGCTTCCTGTTGCACTTAGAATAACAGCTGTCCCTTGCCAGGCCCTGCAGGATCTGACCGGAGGCCCACCTTTGATCTCTCTCAGGCCATTTTGTCTCACTCCTTCAGTTCAAGTGAGCCTGGAAGAAGGTTCCTAGATAAAATAGAGAATGCCCAGTTAAATCTGGACGTCAGAGAAACCATGAATACTTTTTCAGTAGCCGTATGTCTCATGCAAGGTTTGGGATATACTTATACTAAAGAAGTATTTGTTGCTCTCTGAAATACAGATTTAGCTTTTTGTGGGTGTGCATGTGTGTGTGTGCGTGTATGCGCACATGCGGTTAAATCTTGCAGCTCTGGCTTATTTTCCGTCCCTCCAGTTGCTGAGTGTGTGTCCCCTCAGAGCCTTTGCTGCACTTTCCCTCCTGCCTGTAGTGTTTTCCCTCACTCTGCCTAGCTGGCTCCCCACGTGTCAGATTGGGTGTCACCTCCTCTAGGATGCCTTCCCTGACCACCAGTCTAAAGCAGGTCTCGCTCATCTTCCACTACAGAGTATCTTCTCTCCCCACGATTTGGAGTTACATGGATAACCTGCATTAAGCCTGCCTTCCCACCTGGGCTGTGAGCTCCCCAGGGAAGGGCTGATGCCCAGTGCCAGCAGCAGCCAGGGCCATGACACTTGCTATGTCAATAAATAGCTCTGCTTGTACCCATGCCAGACCCTCCTCTGGAAGCCCTCTCCCCTCTCCTCACCCCACTGTCTATCTATTCATGCTGTCCTTTTAATTTGGCTGATTCAGTGTTACTGATGCGCCTGGGTGTGTCTGGAGCCAAACTTGATATAGGTCCTCGGGAGCTCAGTTCTTGTCCACAGGGAGCTCTTGTGAGTAAAGGGGACACATGGGGATAGTGAGCCTGGTGCATTGTGCAGAGCTGAAGGCCTGGGTGATGTGTCGTCAGGGGCGTGCCCTCCTGGCAGGCTCCTGTGCCGCCTGCCTTTACCCTCATGCTGGGAAGTGCCAGTCCTCCTGGCCCTGTCTCAGGAGAGCTTTGTATAGACCTCAGGGGGTGGAGGCCGTCCTACTGACTCCCCGCCCCTGCCTGCTGGAGGGTGGAGTTCCTGCTCTCTCTGCTTCCTCCCTCCAGCTTTTGGTAATCACCCAAGCCACCACAAGTTGATTTATAGGTTAGAATGCTTTGGGCTGCAGGTGACAGAATGTATGACTCAGACTACTTAAGTCAATAAGAAAATGCTGTGTTTCACACTAGAGGAAGCCCAGAGGCACACACACCCAATAGCTCGATGATGGCTGCAGGCCTCCGGGTCTCCCTGTCCCTCGACTCTGTTGTCCTCAGCATGGGTGCCACACTGGGGGCGGTTCCCTGAGATCAAGGTGGCCCTCAGGTCTGCGTGCCACTCTGTGGTCAGCCAGCAGGAGAGTGAGACAGTCAACCAACCATGGCATGTCTGTGCCTAACCTCAGTTTCACAGGGACAGTGGCACCCTTGGGACCATGGACAGGTATCAGGGAAGTTCCTTGTTCTTATTTGCTTAGGGTGGAGGTTTCCAAACTGCCTCAGTGAAGGCACCCTTAGTGCCTCAGGAATTTTCATGGCATCCTAGGCCAAAAGAAATATTGTAACAGTTCTCTTTATTAAGTACTTAGGTACAAACTAATTAGGGGCAAAATTCATAGTAATTAAAAAATAATGCACATAAATTGAAAAAAATCAGATTTTTATAGCATTCTTAATTAACCGTAGTTCTTTGCTAAAGGGATTCTCTGTCTTTGGGCCCTATACAACTTCTCCAATCTGGTAGACTGGACCCCACCATTCTTTTTTCCTATTTCCATTGGTTTTTGTGCACTACTTGATTTTTATGATGGCAACCCTGAAACCTGACTTTACCAAGATATGGGGTCATTAATGTTAAAATCACGAAGTACCTTGAACATGTAGTTTTTGTGATTCTGATAGATGTCACTGTGCTTCTCTCAAAGAACCAAAATATCACTTAGTGCTACAGTGAATTCAGGGACGCACCTTGGGGCACCTCACTGTGTGGTTTGGGAACCACGGGCTTGGGGTAATTATTGTGCCTCCCTGAAGCCGGCCTGAGGGACATCAGTATCTGAACAAAATTGGGGTTGTGTTTTGAAAGAGACAGAGAGGGAGTGGGTGCCGGATGGGTAACTGAATCCACTGAGGTGGACATTACGACTGTCTCCTGAATGTTGAATTTCAAGCTGTCAAGGAAAGGGAACTACCTTCTGGCAGCTACTTCCTGCCACATCCACTGCTGTTGCTTCATTCCTGTTACATGGCATCGTTTCACCTGGTTTCGGTGGGTGACTCTGTTCAACACATCAGTAATGGGCTTGGGGATTCTTCACCTCTTTTGTGAGGGGCTGGGGAAGCCTCTGAGCCCTTCCCAGAAAAATGAGGAGGAGTAGACTTATGTTCACATGCTGCTTAACCCCTAACTCACTTTGCCATTTTAGGCACATTTTCTGACCACTCTCAACCTCAATTTCTGGCTGAGATCTATGAAATACCAATGGGCTATCCCACGTGGTCTCCTGCAGGACAACATCCTGCCCTGGCATCAGGGGCTAGCTGGGGTGCTGAGGACACCTGTTCACTAGAGCCGTGACCCCACCCTCCGGAGAGCTGAAGTATCCCCTGTGCCAGCCACCCATTCATCCTGGGTGGTTCTGGCTCGGCCCAATGGCTGGCATCTGGTCACAGGGCCACATTTCTGATCATGGCCTCTTCTCTTCAACCTCGGCCCTGAGAGAGGATTCTGTCCTGATCTCACTGCCAGGCTCCACCACCTGCAGCCAGGGATTGGGCTCCGGGCTCACCAGCGCCCCGGAGGAAATGTCTGCACGCTGAGTCAGCGAGGCCCGCAGGTACAGTTTCTCTTGGCTGCTACACAGGCTTATCAGAGTGCAGTGTCCTTGTTCCCCAGCGAGTGAGTTCAGACAATCTTTTTCCGGAGATTATGTTCCCAAGCCTCCGTGCAGCCCGGGGCTTTGATAGCCACCTGGTGAAGCGGCCTTCAACTCCCCTCCTGGGGAAGCTTCGTGTCATGTTTCGGAGCTGCCTGCCTGAGGGGTGCTGCGGGGCCAGAGCTGGGGGTCAGATGTCAGATGAGCGAGGGATGGTTACTGCCTGGGCCAGACAGAGACAGGGTAAGGCTGCGGCCGGATGACTGGTACCCCCGTGGGCCAGGAGCATCTGCTCTCTCCTTGCGGTTGTGTCTGCCTTCTAGGCTGTCCTCTGCTTGTGATGGTGTTTATGCTCTACAGCAAGCAAAAGTGACCCATCCATCAGATCTTCTGTGTCAGGCAAACTTTTTCAAATGTTTCAATGTGTAATTATGTTTAATCCTCATCATAACTTGATGGAGGTAACTTAATTTCCTTCTTTTCCAATTAGTAGATTACAGGATCTAGACGAGCCAGTTAGATAACTTCCCAGGAGCATACTATTGGCAAGTGGGAAGGCTGGGATAGGTGCTGACGGGATTGGACACCCTGGTCCGGATCCCTGCCTCCTATACTGCCAGCCTCTGACCCGGGCTGGGGGCCTTTGTATCCAGGTCCAGTGCCCTGCCTGACCAGTGAAGACCTGAGTTCACCCTACTCGCTGACGGCAGAGATTCTGAGACCTGTACTTCTAATCTCCTGGGCCCAGAGCTCTTTCCAAAGATGTTTAAAGTTTTTTTTTTTTTTTTAATTTTGTGGGGAAGATGGCCTTTGAGGGGTGGGGGAGACAGGGCAATGTTTGGTGCTTGGAAACCCCAGAACTGATAGTGGTGGCAAGATAACTGGATTCAGAGCAGCGAGGTCTGTGGTCGAGGGCTCCTCTCTCACTCGCCCCGAGCACAGTGTGGTGAATTCTCTGTTTATCAAGTGTAAACTGGTTCAGTCCTCCCAAAGAAGATTGGGTAACAGAGACCAAGAACCCTAAAAATGTTCCTACACTTTACTCAACAGGTCCATTTCTAGGAATCTGTCCCAGGGAAGTCTTTTGAAATACAGGCAAAGCTTTCCAGGTCATTACTTTTGCAATACCACAAGACAAACAAACTCAGGGGAATGCTCACATAAACTCTGGTTCAGTCGAGGGAAGGAAGACCATGCAGCCTTAAAAAATGGTGTTTAGGAAGGATGGAAGGAGAGAAATCCTGCTGATTTGAGGTTAAGCGAAAGGTCGGGGCAGGGGAAGGTAGGCACAGAATGACAGTGTTAAATACTTTAGCATCTCAGTTATTTGGAAAGAAAAAATGAACAAAGGTAAACAAAAGGAAAATACTATATATTGATTGCTCCTCTCGGCAATTTACTGTTTGTATGGTTTTCTACAGATTTAGCTCTACTCGTGTAGCTGGAAAAAATAACCGACCAACCAGCCATAACAATAAATAGAAGTGAACATTCTGGGGGGTTGGTGCCTTTCCGGATCCAGAGGGCAATGGCAGCCCCAGCCTTCTCTGCTCCTATAGCGCCCAAGGGAGGGCAGGGCTCAGGGACCATCAGAAGCACCATGCTGAAATGGCCCAGAAGCCTCACTGCCCCAGTGTTGGGGGGTGGTTAGTGCTCCAGCTCACTCTCACTGGAGGGAGGAGTGTGCGCACCTGAGTGGGTTGGGGTGGCTCCTTTGTACAGCCCAGTGAGCTGACTTTGCCTGTTGCTTGGGGGAGGGCCCAGGAAGGAGCAGACCCACTGAGGGGAGCCCCAGATGGCTGGCCAAGTGTTGACCTGTAGTTCGGCTTCCTTTTATCCCTTCTGCAAAGCCGAACAAAATCTGTGTTGCCATGGAAAGTGCTGCACATTGAGTGGGTGGGAAGAAGCAGGGCCTCCAGGCCAGAAGCGGTCTGAGTTCGGGTCTGGTTAAAAGTCCAGAGAGATGGCTGGAGAGTCAGGGGAAACCTCCTGCATGGTCCAGGACACCCAGCAGAGTCCAAAGCTCTGGGCTGGGGTGGGCCCACCAAAACCAAACCACAGCTCCCCCTGCACACCCACCTCCTGTGGAACTGAGGGTCCAAATGGCTTGCCCCCCAGGCAGGCCACTGGCTTGAGGAGTGAGTGGATAGAGCCTACACATAGGAGACTGTGGCCCTCAGCAGAATGTATTCCAAAAGATCCCGCTGCCTCATTAATAACCCTGTCACCCATCTTTCGAGCGCTTGTCTTGCTGTGGTGTGCCCTGCCCCGGCTACTCAGACGCGTACCCAGGCGTCAGTTGGGTGAAAGCCGGAGCAGCCTGGGACCCCAACTGTTGGTCTGCTGCCTTGGGGAATCAGCCATGAAGAGCGGGCCAGGGTGGGGAGGAGGAGGTGGCCTCCAGAAGAGCCACAGGGTGCTGAGGAAGGCCCCTAAGAGGCCAGTGGAGCGACTCTCCACGTGGCAGCGTTGACAGTGAGGCTCCCCCGGGGTGGAAGCCTGAGCTCTCCGTGGCTCTCCCCTGTTCATGTGATTCCTGTGTTCTGCTCACTCCTGAGCCTCCTCTCCCCCCACCCACAGACTCACGGCCAGAGTGGTGTCTCCGGCCCATGTGCTGTGTAGATGTGCACATGGGCCCCACGCTGCCCCCTGCTGGCCCTGGCTGCCTCGGTCTCCACTCTGGAGTCTGACTGACCCCCCTCCCCCCACCCCACACCCCAGAAGTCGTCTCAGGTTTCCTTTGCGGATCTTCTCTCTTCGTGGTGGCTGGACTGGCCTGCTCAGCTATGCCTGGCATGTGTGTGGTCACGGGACAGTCACGGAGAAACTTGGTGCTGGTTATTTTGGTTTTGTGTTTTGTTTGTTACTGTTTCTTAATACTGCTTAGAGGAGACAGAGATGTGGTTATGTAAGAAGAGTAGGGACTTCTGGCTGTTGGTGGCAAGGAAACTCACAGTGCAGGGCTTCAGTCCTCCCACCTACTTTGTCATAGTAGCTGCTGTTTATTGAGTGCTTACTGTGTACTCCGTACACCTTCATTGTGTTTCCCCTAATTCTCGAAACAATCCTACAAAATAGATGTTTTGGGATCACTCATTTACACTGCAACTCTTGGACTAGCCTTCACTCTCCGCTAGGCATTCTTACCACCCCTGTTGTAAGATGCAGTGACTTGGGCTGAGCCTCTGGTTCAGTGACTCTCCGAAGCACTCAAGGCAAGGAATGAAGGGAGGTGAGGGACGCCTGGTGGGAGTGGACCCAGATCTAGGGAGGCCTGTGTGTGCATCAGACTGGTGAGTTTGGGGATTGCTGCTGAGAATGGGACCCTCAGGAACATGACTTAGAACCAGCAGGGATGTGTGTGTGTGTGTGTGTGTGTGTGTGTGTGAGATGATTTATTGAGAAGGGGTGTGGCTCTGGAAGACAACACAAGCACTGATTGATGAGCCTGGGCTCTGCTGGAAATGAGCCCACTTCGTTTTACAGGGTCCCCAGACTTTCATTGAACAGAACGAACACAAAAGGAAAAGCTGAGAACACAGGAACAACTGAGACTGAATTTGAAGTCATGAAATTTGTTTTATTAGATTTGACTTTCTTAAAAGCTCCCTGTAAAGCTCAGATTACTCCCAGCCCCCACTTTCATTCAAAGGTCTTAGTGGACGCTTACCAGGTGCTTGGGCCTCCGCCTGCTGCTTTGGGGAGGGAGGGAGGGAGATATGGAGCGAGCAAGTGTGGAGCCTACATACAGCAGGTTACAGCCTAGGCGGAGGTGACAAAACCAATGTGTGTTTCCATGCACACATTGGGGCCACACATGGAGGGGCCATGGGCTGGAGGGGCCATGGAGGAGGTGGCCCCTGAGTTGGGCCTTGAAAGTGGGGTAAGAGTGGGTACCTGGGTGGCTTAGTTGCTTGGGCAACTGCCTTCAGCTCAGGTCATGATCCTGGAGTACCTGGATTGAGTCCCTCATCGGGCTCCCTGCTCAACAGGGGATCTGCTTCTCCCTCTGACCTTCCTCGTCTCATGCTTGCTCTCTCTCATTCTCTCTCTCTTTGAAATAAATAAACAAAATCTTAAAAAAAAAGTAGGGCAGAAGGTAGATTGTTGAGACAGAGGTAAGGACACATGGGGAGAAATCACACCATGAGAAAGGAGGGGACCATTTTAAGCATTATTGTTGGGGGCTAGGATCTACCTTGAACAGAGTGGAGGGGTGTGTGCACTTTTTATCTTTCTAGTAATTAAGATGTAATTGACATATAGCCCTGTGTAAGTTTAAGGTGTACAGTGTGATGACTTACGTTTGTTGTGAAATTATTACAGTAAATTTAATGTTCATTGTCTCATACAGATGCAAAAAAAAGTAGAAGAAAAAAATTATTTTCTTTGTGACGAGAACTCTTAACAACTTTCCAGTATACCATACAGCATATATTCATCTGTAGTCATCTTGTGCATTACCACCCTGGGACTTACTTATCTTCCAACTGGGATCTCCTTTTCTATGACTCTGATTTTTCCTTTTTTGAGATTGCACATGTGAGATTGTATAGTGTATCTTTTTCTGTCTGTCTTATTTCAGTGAGCATAATGCCCTCAAAGTCCCTTCATGTTCTCGTTTATGGCTGAATAATATTCCATTGTATGTATCTACCTCAGCTTCGTCATCCATTTGTCCATGGGCATCTAGTGGTTTCCACAGTTTAACTGTTGTAAATAATCATGCTGTAAGCATGGGATGCAGATATCTCCTTGACAGAGTGATCTCCTTTCCTTCAGATATATTTCCAGAAGTGGAATTGCTGGATCCTACAGTGGTTCTCTTTGTAAATTTTTGAGAAGCCACCATCCTCTTTCCCATAGTGGCTGCACCAGTTTGCACTCCCATCAGCAGTGCACGAGGGTTCCCTTTTTCCCACATCCTCACCAACACTTTTATCTCTTGTCTTTTTCATGGAACCCATTCTCACAGGCATGAGGTTTTGATTTACATTTTCCTGATAATTAGTGGTGTTGAGCACCTTTTCATGTACCAGTTGGCCATTCATATATCCTTTTTTGGGGGGAAATATCTACTTAGTTCTTTCTCCTTTAAAAAATTTGATTATTTGGGTTCTGTGCTCTTTGAAAGCTTTAAGATGTTCCCCCTGAGAAGGAAAAGCAAAGTCCTAGGTCTAATCCAAAGAGTAGAAAAAAACCTGTCTTGAATTTCTTGCCTCCCATTCCCACCTGGAAAATCAGAGCTGCAGTCCTTTCTGGTGAATTGCCCCTGCTCTTCCAATTACCTACAAAGTTTAAGAGGCATTATGACAGGGGCGCCTGGGCGGCTCAGTGGGTTAAGTGTCTGCCTTCAGCTCAGGTCATGATCTCAGGGTCCTGGGATCAAGCCCCACATCGGGCTCCCCGCCCAGTGGGGCATTTGCTTCTCCCTCCCCCTCTGCCTGCTGCTCCCCCCTGCTTGTGTTCTCTCTCTTAAATAAATTAATAAAATCTTTAAAACAAATAAAAAAGAGGTAGTATGACATAGTGGCTATGAGGCCAGCCTCCAGAACAGAGACACTTGGGTTCTAGTCCTGGCTGAGCTATTTCTCAGTGCTGTGCCTTAGGCATAAGATATTACATTGTTTAGACTCTCTGCATCTTATTTTGCTCAGCTGTTTAAAGGAGATGATTAGAATGTCTATTTAACCCAGTTGTTGTGAGAATCAAATGAGATATCATGCTAGAAGTTTCAGTGTCTCTGTGGCTCAGACTGTGCAGAGTCACATTCGAGGAAGCCCAGTCTGAGAGCAGAAAGTAACTTAAAAAGTGTTTCAGTCTTCATGCATGTCTTGAAGGACCTCATAGGAGAGCCATTCTGCAACTCTCCAGAGCAATTCCCAAAGTCACTCTCCTTTTCCCTCAATTTTCCCGCACCTGCCACAAAAATCCTCACTCACCAAAAGGGCTTTTCTTTGCTTTTCCTAGTGATTAGCTGAACTGCATCATGACATGGCAAGTGGAGGCAGCGTGTGAGTGCTCATACATTGTTTTTGTTTTTTGCATCGTTACAGAAATAGTGCTTACAAATCACTTAGCACAGAGCCTGGCTCTTTAAGACCTCAGTGCATTCTGTTATTAATAGGAAACACTGTGGGGGTGTGTGGGGAGTTCAGGTGGTTAAGCTTCTGCCTCTGCTCAGATCATGATCCCAGGGTACGGGGTTGGAGTCCCTGCTCAGTGGGGAGTCTGTTTCTCCCTCTCCCTTTGCCTGCTGCTTCCCCTGCTGTGCGCTCCTTCTCTCCCTCCTTCTCTGCCCAATAAATAAATAAACAAATAAATAAATAAATTCTTTTTTTAAAAAAGGACACAGTGTGAAAGCACATACTAATGGTTCAAAAGTTGGAGCTCAAAAATATAATCAACTAATACAAATAGTACTTTTTCTCCTAAAAATATTAAATAACTGAAAACTGTTATGTAAACTTTGAAAAGTTCTTGAAAGTAATGCCCCTAATGCTTTAGTTCCATTGATATGCTTCCTGAAATGGGGTCTGGATCAGTAAGGGAAATTCTCTTCCCCGGCCAGCTCCGGCAGCCTTTCCAGTTCCCTTTGCCACTCCTTGTCCCTGAAACCACAATGGCACCACTGAAACTCCAGGGCGAGTTCAGGGAGCTCTGAAGCTGGAAGGGATTTGGGGGCCTCTTGGCCTCCAGAACAGGAGGGACCACCAGAAAGGAATTCCAGGTGGGAGTGGGCAGGCAAGGAGTCCAAGTGATTTGCCACTTGTATTTATTGGAGTTGGTTGGAGTCTTAACTGAGAAGAACTGTGTGAGGATGGAGGAGAGATGGATAATACAGAACAAGAGCCATTCGTTCCTTCATTCATTCACCAGCCCTTCTTTGAGTAGCTGTTCCCTCCTGATTGTGGCAGACCATCTTTTCCAAAGATAGCGACACACCTGTATCTATCCCACCCTACATGTTTTCCTTACAGTGTGACTGTCTCTCCTTCCACTAAGAAGTGGCCATCTGTTTATTCCCCTTCAGTTTGGAAGAGTGTGTGTGGCTACCTTGATCGACAGAGTATAGCAGAGGTAATGTTGTATGACTTAAAATTTTAGGTCATAAAAATGATACACAAGTTTCCTCTTGTGTTTGTCTGTCTGACTCTCTGTCTCTTCTTGGATGCTTGCCCTTGGCACCCAGCCACCAAGAGGAAGGCATGTGGAGGGGCCCAGCCAGTGCTTGGTCAGTAGGCAGCATCGACCCCCAGCCATGGCTGGTTCTATATGCCAGCAAAGGCACCAGATGCTATGGGTGCAATGTCCCTGTGTTGTTAAATTAGTGATGTCTGGATCTATACATCCGATGGTTCGAGACTCCAACAAAGGCACTAGATGCTATGGGTGCAGTTATGTCCCTGAGTTGGTAAATTAGTGATGTGTGGAAATGTTGGACAGAAGAAACAACTGTTGCTATTTTGAGTCCCTGATTTTCGGGACAGTTTGTTATGCGGCAATAGATTGCTAATACATAGGCTGTGTAGGGAGGCTGGGCCCACAGAGTGGGAGCACTGTCGGGTCTCTGGGGAGATGCTAAGTTAAAAGACAGTAGTCCTCTTGCTTGGTAAGGCGGGATAGAGAGACACACTGAGGATGCTTGTCAGACCTCAGTGGGGCTGGGGGTCAGGGCTCAGAAAGGCTTCTAGGAAGAGGTGACACTTCGGCTTCATCTGGAAAGGCAGGTAAGAGTTAGCCGGGTGGGGGGGAAGGAAAGTGGGGGAAGAGTGTGGGGAGAAATTCCTGGGAAATGGCTGTCAGGGAGTTATCTGGCTTTTCTCAGTCGGTACATGCGTGACTGGTCTCTTGAAGAACTGACCATAGTGTGGAACCTCACACCGGGCACAAGGCCTGGCATCTACCAGGGCGCATCAGGGCGGCGGCTCCAAAACCTTATCCCCAGACAGGCTCTGCACCCTGGCAAGGTGCCAGGCAGTGGTCCTGCTAACAACAGTGGGGACTCCTCCTGGATTCTGAAGGGCCAGCTTCTGAAGGGACTGGAAACCAGCATCACGGGGGAGGGTCAACAACCACAGCCAATGCGGTGGTCTAGCATTGGGAAATTTTGAAATGGTGCCCTGCTCTTAGGTTGGGGGGTGGTTATTTTTAGTATGAATCACAGCAGGATGAATGACTGACTTCCTTCAGATGCTCCCGGCCACTCCTCGTGGTCCAGCCACACTGCATGAACTACCCTTCTCAGAACATCGCTTCTCCCCAATTTTCTTGGGTTTTATTCCTCCTGCCATTTTCACCTCATCCTCACTTCAGGTGTCCCCTCCTCTGGGAGGACCTCGGAGATGCCCACAGGCTCCTTAGGACTGCATGGCCCCCTCTGTTGCAGCCCTGAGATGTGGTGATGCCCTGGCCTGCTTACCCGTGGGCCTCCCTGACTAGGCTTAGGACAGTGGGGTATTAGAGTAGGTGGGCTTGGTGTGTCTGTTAGTGTTCTGTGGTTTGGGTCCGTGTGTCCTGTCTAGGTATGGGTGCTGGCATATGTTTTTGAGTGTCCATGTGTGTCTAATCCTGGCCGTGTCCATATGTATCTTCTGGGACTGCGTGCCTGTGTGTGTTGCGTGCCTGTGTGGGGATGCTCCCTCTGGGCTGAGAGTGGGGGGTAGAGACAGTCACCAGTCAGGAGCCAGCCAGTTATGTCTTCATGGAGTCTTTTGCCTGCCAACCTCCCAGGACAGCCAGCCCAGCCCCTCCAGACACTCTGTGCCCTCTCTTCCAAGTTAGGAGGACATGTGACACAGACACAGCCTTAGCCTTACCCACCTCCAAGCCCCCCTCACCCTCGCTGGGTGGTGTGCGTGTAGACATGGCCAGCATCTCCCTGGTCTCCATGCTGCTCAGTAAGGAATGGATTATAATTCCTGGGCAGGCTGCATCTGCAACCAACTTGAGGGAAATAATTGTTGAGCGAGTTGAAAGAAAAAAATCGTAGCAAGGAACTTCAATCCAGCCAGCCATCCGTGTCATTAAATTAGGCTAATCTAAATCCTCAGAGCCTAATTTAGCAGCCTCCAAGGCCAACTGAAGCCTTACCCTATATGGCTCTCTGGAGTTCCCACTGCAGTGTCCCCAGCAGAAGGGAGCTCCAGGGGATGGGTGGGAAGTGACCTCACAGCCCCAGGACATGCAAAGCCATGATGGACACCAGCTGCTCCTCGGGGACCTGCTGTGCGGGAGGAGGCCTGGGCTGGGGGGTGGGCGGGGTGACTGTGCTGGCGCTGCCCCTGCGCCAGTGTCCAGGCGCCCCAGGACTCATCTGCGCTTGCCCAGCTCACAGGGGCCACTAGCAACATGAACAGGCAGGGGTTGGGGTGGGGCTGAGGCCAAATTCCCTCAAAGTTACCTTAGTGTTGCTTCTCTGAGCTGAGAGCCAGGTCTTGTCAACACCATCCAGTGGCTGAATGGAAGAGAGAATACAAGATGATTTTGTGCTATCAAACACAGCTTTTGTAATGACTGCTGTGAATCATTAATTCCTTTGCCCGTTCAGACACATGGGGACTCATTAATTCAACCATTGCTCCCCTCCATTATTCATTTTTCCCTAGACCCTCTCCTCTCCTCATTCTCTCTGGTGTACTCATTCATTCACTTACTCTTCCTGCCCTCCCCCCCCTCCTTCCTTCTCTCCCTGCCTCCTTCCCTTCTTTCTTCCCTCACTCCCTCCTTTTATTTCTACCTTTGAGGAATTGCCTGAGAGATGCTCATCCCAGTGGTTGGCCAGAAATGAAAAGCACTTGAGGCCTCTTGCCTCAAGGATCCATGTCTAGGCCAGGGTCCTGAACTTGCTCCTCTTCCTGGATCCTTGCCCGTGGCTCCCCACTGCCCCCTTACTGGCATTTCGGGGGAGGGGAATGGTGGGAGCTGATGGTGGGCTGTTGGGTGCGCCTTTGCCAGGGTCACTCAGGAGGAAAGGTGCCGAACTGACCTGATAAATGAACCAACAGGGATGTGTGGCCTGGCCCCCCTCACCCTTTGATCAAAAGCCTCTGAACCCCTGATGACATCCCATGGCATATTCCTCTATTAATCAGAAAAGCCTTGACAGATGTAAGCAATTTGTCTTTGGAGAGGACTGAAAGGGGGGGTGTGTGGAGAGGGAGCCCGCTCCAGCCCCCTAAGCGTGGAGAAGATGCTGAGGGTAAGTCTTGAAATGGAGGCTGAATTCATGCATACTAAGAAGGCAGGAGAAGCAAGAGCCAGGCAGATCAGAAAGAGAAGAGTTTTCATTTCAAAGCATATTTCTTCCTTGATTGAATAGCCCCCCCCCCCCCACTACTACCACCAAACCAGGATGCTGGAATGAGGCTGGGATCCAGGGGTTAATCCTACCCAGACCCCTTCAGGACTCAGATGCTTCCAGCGACAGGGACTGGCAGGTGGGGTTCAGGTGTGGATTTTCTGACAGAGCAGCAGTCAGCATTTTCCTGGTGTCCCATGGTTGCTCCGGTTCCTGCCTGCCGTTGCTGGTGAAGCGCAGCCCAAAATCACCAGCAAACACCCGCCGAAGCCGCTGCGCGGCAGGTCCAGCGTTGGCACTGGAGATGCGGAGAGAAGTAATGTCCATGCTCCAAAACACTTAGCCTAGACCACCAGACAGACACACAACCCAGGAAACGAGTCTTGAGATACGGGTGGAGAAAGGAGGGAGTGGGTGTACCTGGTACAGTGTGGACAGAGAGGGGATCACCAGCTCGACAAGGTGGGGACACTTCCCAGGGGAGGAAACATAAGCTGGGTCTTCAAGGATGAGGAGATGTGCTCGCATGAGAAGGGCTTTTCCTTCTTTGTCAGGTTGGAGAACTTCTCATCCTTCAAGACCCAGCTGGACCTCCAATTATCTTCTCCTCTTTTCCTAATTCTTGAGGTCAGAAACTATGTCTGACTTATCTCTGTGTCCTAGTGCCCAGCCCAGGGCCTGGCATAGAGTAACAACAAATGCTCTCTGAAGTGAGTGGAACAGAGCTGCAGACAGTGGGAACAGCATGTACCAAGGCTCAGAAGGCAGGCAGGAACCAACGTGGGGGTATAAGAGAACTACAGCCTGTGTTTAATTGGTGGGGCTGTGTCCAGACAGGATTCTGTATCAGTAGAAAACTAAACACTGATTTTCATTTCTCAGTTTTTATTTGGATGTCTGGCACCCTACAAAGGCAGCCCAGATATTCGGCTGCAACTGAGGAGTATATACAATCTTAATTTCATTGTGGTTAAAAAAAAAAAAAAGAGTGCTCCGTGAATCTGTTTAGATGCTTCAAACATAGATTTTTTAAAACTCGCTCTTGCAAATTTCAGAGACCAGAGCCACAGCCAGTGTTTTGATCATTTGCCTCCTTCCCTTTCCAATAAACACCTAACATACTTTGCCAAGCTTTCTGTGGTCGGGATTTACAGATCTGTGACTCACCCAAGTGAGCCAGGGAACATGAAAAGATGTCACTGGGGAGAAATATGCAGGAAGGATGGGAGAGGTCAGCACCTCCACCAAGCAGGACAGACTCCCACAGCTTTTCCTAATAAACAAGTTTTTAGGGCCCTTTGAATTCTTCCGGAGAGGAGAGGAACGTTAGCATTCACATGGAGGGGAGGAACATCACGGACAGTGACCACGTGGGCCTGGATCCCAAGAGAGGAGGTGTAAGCTCGGGTCCTGCCAGAAACAGAACTGGGAGGTGGGCCGGTACCGGAATCATGGTTGCTGACAACCGTCATTGAGCACCTGCTGTTTACCCATCCACAGAGAAGGTGGATTGTCTTGTCTGGGATCTTGTGGCCTGTAAGCAGGGAGCTGGGATCAAAGCTGGGTTTGTTGGTTCCAAAGACCCTGTTGTTCTGTATTCCATTGTGATCTGGGCAGTGTCAGGCCTCTCAATAGGGCTGGGACCCGGAGTCTGGGCCTGAACTGCCTTACTGGCAAATTGTTGCTCATTGAAACAAGCCTGAGGATGCTCAGTGATACTGAGGCTCCCAGGCAAGTTCCAAGGGAGCTTGGGGTAAGAGGATTTTAGTTAGGATTCACCCCAGGCTTAGGGTGTCCTCTGAATGCCCTCCAACCTGCAGGACAAGCCCTCTGCCAACTGGAACTGGGCATGTGTACGTTCCATTCCCTGTGCCCACACTGTTCCCTCCAACAGCCTGACCCCCTCCGAGGCCAGTGCAGCATCCCCCCCCCCCCCCACTCAACCCTCCCACCCCCCGCACACAGCCTGCTTTGCCTCCTCTGGCCTCCATTTATGTCCTGGTCTCCAAGCACCTGACCATGATAATAAAAAGCTGTCCTGCTTACTCAGCACCTATGGGCTAACTCCCCAACCCTGCCAAGAGGTAGGTCCTGCTGTTTTCCTTTTTCTGATGAGATAGCAGAAACTCTGGGAGGTTAAGGAACTGGCCAGAGGCCATCCAGCTAGGAAGTGATAATAGCCATCTGAATGTCTCATCTGTATGACTGGGGAGCCGGCGTCCCCAGTGCCAGTGCTCTTCTGTCTGCAGGCCACCTCACACACAGTCACTGCCCTCCTCTGGGCTGTCCCTGGCTTAGGCCCATCTCATCAACCCTGGCTTCCCAGGTGAGGGGACTGGCCTCTTCCTCTCCTAGTGCCATTTAAACCCAGCTTTTCATTGTGTGTGCAAGGCGTCTTAGCATGGTCAGATCTTGGCACGTGGCTTCTGGAGGGTCATTCTTTGCATGGGTAAGCCTGTGGTCATGTGCATCTGTGCACGTGTATGAGACCAGGTGTACATGTGATTCTGTGTGTGAGCATATGTGTGCGTGTGAGTGTGTTGGTGGGCAGAGATGGGAGATAAGAACAGAGAGGAGTGGGAAGGAACTTAGGACAGAACAGGTATCCAGGAGATGAGAGGGGGCCTCGTGTTCCCAGGGCTCTCCGCTGCACACTGCAGGGAACAAGAGCAGATTGAGTCTGGGGAGCCTAGCAGGGGTGCAGAGCCTGGAGCCCTGGGATGCACAAGGCCTCTGTTCGACAGACACACTCCTCTATGATCTATGGCTTCCGGGCAGCCTGGCACAGACTTGTCTAGACCCATGGGGAAAACGACAAGCTTCCTTCAAAAGAGGACCTGCCTTAATGATGAGATGTGAAGAAATAGAGTAATAAATGCCATTAGCTGAGCGCATCTTGTGTGCGAAGTGTGTTATGTGCATGAATGTATGTACCTCATATCCTTGCAAGGGGTACATTATGAATGAGGAAACTGGCCCAGAGAGGTAAAGAGGCTTGCCAAGTCCACACAGTGGACTGATGAATATGGAAACATGAATCAGGACAAGGATGGGTCTGACTTCTAGTGGCTGAAGCTGAGAGCCCTCCTGGGGGACTGCCAGGTCTAAGCTGGTGGGGGTGCCCGATGATCAAGGAGGACCCATGTGTTTCCCACCGTTGGTGCAGAACATGTGTCAGCAGTATGGACAGAACTTTGGAGAGCTTTGTTAACGGAGTCTCAAAGGTCAAGTAAGGCTCACCAGGGAGACCCCAGGGCAAGCGCATGTTCTCACCAAGCTCATCCTGCCTCTGAGCCACTGAACTGGCCTTCCCCTTCCTTTTCTCAGTCTGATTCTTATGCACTTACTGGGGCTGAGTTCCAGGCCCACCTCCTCCAGGAAGCCTGGCTTATCCCCAGGACGGCCCCACCCTGGCCTGTGTGCAGGATGGCTATGAGCCAGGTTGGGTGCTCCAATGTGGTGGACACCACAGCCTGGAGGCCCAGCAGAAGTCTGGCTGGAGAGGGAAGGGAGAGGGAATGGGAGACAATGAGCCATTGTCATCTGTTGAACAAACGCAGTATTGGGGAGCTATCAATGGCCTCTCGTGTGGAAATAAATTCTAGTCAAAGAGCTGCGACTAAGAAGGGCCTTAAAGAGTATGCAGATGTGAATATAACCAGCATACTATTTTTAAAATGCCTCTGAACATACATTCTAAAATGAGTAAGCTGGCTTTTTTCTCTGAAATCCCACCTACCCACTGAGGCAAAGCCATGGGGCTTCAGGGGAGGAGCGTAGAAGATGGTGCTCCCTAGGTCAGGGAAGGAGGAAATGCTGAGAGGAATCTTTCAGACTTCAAGGGGGGTGGGGTGGAGGAAAACCTCTCATAGTCCTGGAAGGGAGAAGTAAAGAGAAAGAAGGCAGGGGATGTGGTCCTATGTCCTCCAGCTTTCCCTACAAGCCCTCCCCACCACAAAACCCGAGAAATGTGGTATAAGAAGATGCATAGAAGTCTGGGGGTATTTCTGATTTCAGGGCTTATTTTATGGTTCTCATGGAGGTAGACAGAACATTTTGGTTCCTGCATCCAACACGGTGCCACTGCCCAGAAGACAGAGTCAGCAATGGCTGGACAGGGAACTATGCGAATAGTGCACGGTCTTCTTTGGTCTA
The DNA here is from genome assembly GCA_004024625.1 of Mellivora capensis. NCBI lineage: Eukaryota > Metazoa > Chordata > Mammalia > Carnivora > Mustelidae > Mellivora > Mellivora capensis. The sequence continues at coordinate 113,511 of PISX010002466.1, read as the reverse complement.
CTAGAGGAATCTGGAGTTGTTCACAGGTTCCCACTGGGAGATATAGGAAGAAGAGAGTAGAACAGCTGGGCAACCGCCATGGTGAGGGTCAAGGGGTCCCAGAATAGAGACCAGGAGGGGGAGTCTGAGATACAGGACGTGGAAGTGTCACTGAGGATAGTGCTGGGTGCTAAGGTGGGGAGCCCTGTGGGCACAGGCCATGCTGAAGGAAAGACCATGCGTTCCCAGGCCACAGCTCCATCAGAGGACATCAGGAGTGGGTTGAGGGAATGATTACAAGGCTCATCTCACTTTCCCAAGACCCCTCTCCCACCACAAAGGGCCACATAAGATTCCCCTACTCTTAGAAGCTGTTTGGTAAGAAAAAGAGGAAAGCGGGAGAAAGAATATTTACCTGAAAGGGACTGGGATTCTTTCATTGTTAAACTCAGTGGCTGCTGGCTTGCCTCTGCTATTCTGATAGGGGAGATAATTTATAGAAAATAAAAGGAAGTCTCAGTTTGGGGCTTAGTCCAGTGTGTGAAATTTTTTTATCGTGAAACAAGATGAATCTCAGCTTTGGCCATAACTTTATGCTGAGGGCACAGTATCTCACATGTGAGAAATCTTTTCTCTCTCTTAGATAATTTACCATTTATCCTCTAGAGTACTATTATCATTTATTATTTGAAATATGTAAAACCAGAAGTCTTGGAAGACCATTATACCCCATTTCTTCCTCCCTTCAAATGGGAAAGTTCTTGCTGTACTCCCTTCCTCTTCCATCCCAGTTCCTGTGTACCCTCCAGGGTGCTTCCCTTCTGTGGGGGAGATGAACAAGGGTGGTTATGTGGTTTTCAGCTCCCCAGCTTCACTGGTATCCCACAGGGAGGGGGCCTGGCCAGCTGGAGTGCATATTGCCAGAAGGAGTGACAGATCTAAACTTTGTAGCCTGAAACCGCATTTACTATCAGCTTTTAGCTGCAAGTAGCAACGCAACTAAGGGTGACTTAGAAAACACAGATACTTAACAGAAAGACTGAAGAGAGGTGGCTCCAGAGTTAGTTCAGTGGATTGAAGATGTCATCAAGTACCAAGGCTCTTTCTAGCTATTTTCCTATCCTTAGCACATCAGCATTTTGGCCCCCATGCATGTTGCCTCACAGTCACAATATAGCTGCCATAACTCCAGACATCACATTCTCATACAAATATACTCAAATTTAGCTCATATGCCTGTCTTTTCTGGTCAGAGAACTTCCTGACCAGTGAAGGGAGCTCATGTGCCTACTCCTCAGACTAGGCTCTATACCCACCTGCCCTAGATCAAGACGTCTTTTATCAGATAATCAAGGGTCTCTTAGCAGAGAGAAAGGTTGGGATGTGTTTAGGCTGGAAAGCCAACTGTGTTTGCTGGTGGTTCAAGTAAGGCCAGGGAAGGGGCAGAGCCAGAGCAGGAAGCCTCATGAGGCAAAAGCTAAGAGGAGACAAAAAAAGAGGATTTAGAGTGGGTCACAGCTGAGCTGCCGTATAGATGATGATGATTTGGTAGGGATGGAGCTACAAGCGCTAGAGCCCTTACCATGTGTCACACTTGCTCTGTACTGTGCAGTCCATGCTTAATCCTCACAGCAATGCTGTTGTTTTACTCAGAGGGGAACTGGGGTCCCCTCTGCATGCTAGTGGTTGGGGGGAGATGTCATTACTGCACGCCACCATGGCTGCTGGTGTGGGATGCTGGGAGCATTTCAAAGTGGCTGCTGTGTGTATATTCCTTCTTCCCTCTCCTATCACGTATTTAAAAATAACTCATGAGTCTCCTCCATTAGGCTCCTCAATGGTCCTCACATTCCGGGATACACTGGAGAACAAGATTGACAAGGTCCCTCCTCTCACGGAGCTGCATTCCTGTGGGAAGCACAGGAGAGTGTCAATCAATCAGTCAACAAAAAAGATGCTATGGTAAAGAAATTGTGACAAGTGGGTGCCACCAGGAGTGCCTGGAGAGAAAGCCCTGTATATACTGGTAGTTTAGGAAGGGCTTCCTGAGAGAGAGGAGGAGGCGGTTGGGTCGAAACTTCAGTGTGAGATGGAGCAGCTGCCTGACAAGCCTGACAATCTGGGGGAAGGGAATTCTAGGCAAAGGAACAGCAAGCGGCCAGGCTTGGGCATTGTTGGTAGCATTTGAGGAACAAAAGCAAATCACCCTGGCTGGGACCTGGATGGGCAGGGATGAGAGTAGAGGGGAGTTTGGATTTTTTCCCCAGGTGATAGGGGACACAGTAGAGAGTCATCAGCGGGGGAATGCCTAATCTGAGTTACGCTTTTCGACATGTACTCCTGCGCACAGAGCTCTCCCTTTCCTGTGGGGCACACTCACCCTTGTCCCGTGGCCATTGGTCATGTATCCCTCAGGAGGCTGCAAGCTCTTGGAGATGAGGACAGAATGGTGCTGCCTCCTGCACATACATGAAGCCATCAGCAGTGAACTACTGACAGAGAAGCCGATGTTCCTATCTTCATCTGAGGGGACCTGATGACAGCTGTCCTGGGTGGAGAGTGAGCAAGAAGGCCTCTGCTTCTCCAAAGTGTTGGGGTCCCCCCATTTCACCCAGTGCAACAGGCTTGGTTGGGAATCTCTTTCCTCCCTGGGAGATGTTTCTTTAGGGTGCTGGGGTTCTCCTTGATCTGGCCTTCCAACACAAGCTTGGGAGCAGCCCTGGGTCTCATTAGGAGGAGGCTGTCAAATGATCTCAGCATCCGGCAGATCATTCCCACAATGAGATCTGATAGGTAGCAGACATGTGTGCTGGGGGTGACCTGGTGAGCCGCTACTCCTCTGCCCCCACCCGCCAGCCGGGGGGCCTCCCCGGCCCTCGCAAGGTGCTCTCAGAACTCGACTCTGAATACACGAAACATGAGGCCGTCCCCCTTAATCAGAGCTGACTTATGGGAAAATTAAACACAGAAGGACACGCCAGCTCCAGGGAAGGTTCCTTCCCTCCCTTCCTGGAGGCTCAGCCTGACTCTGAGCACCTTCAGGGGGAAAGGCTGACCCTGCTGTCAGCCAGAGAACTGTGACCCCATGGTGGCAGTTGCATTGAGATGATGTGTTCCTATTATGGGAACAGGGAGGCAAGTAACAAAAGATGAGTAAAATGCAGAAATCTTTTTGTTTAGAATGTTCTGTCTACTCTCTAAGTCCTCGTGGCTGGATGTCATTGATCTTTCAGAATTACTGAACTGAAGTCTCATTAAGGTTTTCCAGGAGTGTCAGGTACAAATTATCTAACTCCTTCTGCAGCCATTGGAAGGAATGCAGGTTCTGCGTGAGGCAGTTCGCAATAGAGAGCCAAGGGGCCAGGGCAGAGGGACCGTCGGTGGGCCAGAACTGGGAAACCTGGAGAAATGGTTTAGGATGCTGAGCTCTGTGGAGGGGAGATGGATCTAGGCTGTGACTCGACTTCACTGTCACTGTTCGGATGGAAGGACAGGCCAAGTGTCTTCTCCTTTGAGCCATGTTGAACTTGCACACGGGGCAACAGGGTGACCCAGAGCCAGGGTTCTTCTTTATGCACCCTAATTTGTCCAGAGAGCCCTTTGAAGGCTGCTGTGGGCTCCCTCTCCACTTAAAAAGACCCTTTCTCATGAGGATTTAAAGCATATGCTTGCTTGGCCAAGGCTGTCAAAATGCATCACAGAGATGGTCCCAAACCAACCGCTGAGCAACCCCCCTGTCCTGATCAAAGCAGAAAAGGCAGACGTCCCGCTGCCCGTGGATGCTGGAGCAGAGCTCGGGGAGAGCCAGCTGGGATTGCAGGCTGACAGCCCTGCTAGTCATGGGTGTGGGAGTGGGGGAGGGGTTGCTGTCCGTGTGCTGCTGACCGGTTAGGAAGCTGGATTGCCCCTGGACCCAAGTATCCGAGATGGATCAGTGGCTACTCATGTCCAAAGCGAGATCAGGGCAGCTTGGGCTAGACCAGGGAATCAGAGTCTGGCAGGACTGGATGAGGAGAGGCCAGCCCTACAGGAGCTGGTAAGAAAAAAAAATATATAGATGGTGCTTGTTCCCTGGAGGTGGGCGGAGGACCAGAGGCAATGCCCCAAATCTGAAGCTAACTCTACAACAGCCACCTTGCATGAGCACCTGCCGTGTGCCTGGCATCATGCCAGAGCTATCACACTAATCCTCGAGCAGTCCTCCTACCAGGCCTTGGGGGTGGGTATACTAGTGCCTCCCCAGCTTGATAGATAACACAATGAAGGGCACAGAGACTCAGCGCTGTGACCAACTTCACCTAGCTAGCTTGTGGCACAGTTAGGATTTGAACCCATGGCTGTGTGAGCCCAAAGTTGGAGCTCCTAATCCCCAGCTGTATCACCGCCCAGAGATCAGACAGGACATAGCCTCATCACAGAGGAAAGGTGATGGTCAGGGGGCTGAGAGCTTGGGGTACAAGGGCTTCTCAGTGGGAGGCTGGCACAGAGGAATTCCATGGGTGGAGAACCCCAGCTCAGCAGTTGTACACCAGGAGAAGATAGAAAGAGGAAGATAAGAGAGATTTGGGGGGGGAGCAGGGGCATGGGTCCCAGCCTAGATCTGCCTGGGGATGGCTGGGGTGCGGGGGCAGGGGTGGGAGGTTGCAGGGCTAGGTAAAAGCAGCCCATATTCTCCATCTCATCTCTGTTCCTGACATCCTTGAGTCTGGGCTGTGGCCCCATTCTCTGCAAACTTCTGAGAAAAGGGGACTCAGAAGTGAAGTAAGTGGTGGCTGGTTTATGGTAATTGCAACAAAGAGGCTAGTTCAGAAGAAAGCTGCAAATCAGCTTGGGAATGAACCTTCTGGAATCCTAATGGCCTTGCCTTGGCAAGACTTTAGGTGAAGAAGAGGTGATGTGTGTAGGAGAGAGGCAAGACTGCCTGGCTTCCTGAACTCTGTTTTTCTGGTTCCCTGGCTCAGACAGCCCGGATGTCTCAGGACCTCTGGTCCTGCATTTTCTCAGAAGTGTCTATTGAAACCATTTGCCTATTTGAAAGAACTGAATTGCTTTCTTACTATTGAGTTGTAAGAGTTCTCTACATATTCCTGCTGTGACTACCTCTATGGTATCTCAGGGCTCCCTTTTGCCTTTCCAGTTCTATAATTCCTGGTTAACAGTGCTTCTGTGAAACAGGCTCTGCCAAAAAGATTCTTTCCCTCTCCTGATGGAGACACCTGTTAATACCTGATGCCTCACCTGTCCAATGCGGAGAATGACTCCATGTCCAGGTCATTGCAAGTACTCAGTGAGGAGATGCCCCTGAAGAGCATTGTGGTCAGAGACCTGGCACCCAGTGAGGACTCGGGCAGGGGCCCCCAGTGCAGTGCCTTGTGTCTGTTTTAAGCTGAGGGAGAAGCAGAGTGGTTGAGTTTAAGAGGGCCTTAAAGAGAAATCAAAAACTTCTGACCTCCCAAATGCGTTGTTAAGAAGCAGAAAGGTGAACTGGGTGTTAGGGGCAACTAATAAATCGTTGAAGACCACATCAAAAATTAATGATGTGCTGTATATTGGCTAACTGAACATATTAATAATAATAAAAAGAAGAAGAAAGGCGAGGCCCAGCCTGGCAGATACTATATTCAATAATAAGGATACTAACAACTAAAAAAGGGCAAAATATTTGAATAGCTACTTCACAAAAGAAGACATCTGAATGACCATCAGGCATGTGAAAAAATGCTGAGTGCCATTTGTCATAGAGAAATTCAAATTAAACCACAGTGAGATATCACTACACCCCCACCGGGATGGCTGAAGTTAAAAAGACTGACAATACCAAGTGTTGGTGAGGATATGGAGTAAGCAGAGCGCAGCTGCTCGGCTGGTGAGCTGCAAAAACACAGAGGCACTTTAGAAAACAGATTGTCAGGTCCTTCTAAAGGGAAACAACACCTGCACAATGATCCAGCCATGCCACCCACAGCTATTTACCTGAAACAAAGGAAAACAGGCATCTCCACAAAGACTTGTATGCAAATCCTCATAGAGGCTTTATTCATAAGAGCAAACGCCTAAAAACAACCTCAATGCCCGTCAGCAAGTGAAGGAAGGAATACATTGTGACATTAGTGCAGTGGGATACTAACTCAGCAGTGAAATTAGCAAACACCTGGTGTGCACAGTAGCACGGATAAAGGTCAAAATCATGCAGAGGGGAAGAAATCAGGCACAAAAGAGTACCTACTGTATTTTTCCATGTATATGAATCTCAGGAAAAGTCAAGTGGAATATATAATGATGGAAAACAGACTGGTGGTTGCTTAGAGCCAGAGGTGGAAGGGAGTCTCGACTAGGAAGGGGCCCAGAGTCCTACGGAGAGATGAGAATCTTCTCTATGTTGATTGTGGCAGTGGTTACATGGGTGTATACATTGTCAAGATTCATCAAATCATAGACTTAACATGGGCGTATTTTACTGAGTGGTGTTATGCCTCAATAAAGTTGGCTTCAGGGATATCAGACATGAGGCAGAGAGTCTTGACAAGACCGACCCTCAGATATGAGGCAGGGACGCATCACCAGAGAGAACCCACATGTGGATCCCCCTTCAGATTATACCCCTTTCACAGCCCCCTGTGCTGTGTATCTGTGTTTGCTCCCCCACCCTCCATCCTGCTCTGTGTCCAAGAGGCTGACTGAAGTGGACTGCATGGAGGGCGCCCTGCCAGTGGTCTTCCTGTTAGATCTGCCAAGAGCAGGCATCAGCAGGAGATCCAAGGGCAGAGGACTGGGAGTTGCTGCAGGCCACATGTGCCCCTGGACTGAAGGACATAGCTCCCTCATCCGTGTCTGGATGGCTTTCCCTTCTGGGTTCTGGTAACTTTCCCATGCTCCTACCCTTTCTGAGCCATCCATTGGTCAAACTGACTTCAAGTTCTCCTAATTCTAATGTGCCACCTCTTGCTTGAGAATGGACAATCCAATGGACAGAGCACATAATCCTTTTGGTAAAACAAAACAGAGCCTCTCACCCTGGCAGGAGAATTTGAGGTGCAGGTGGAGCCAAGGGGCCCCACGGTTCCCATGAATGCACAAGCTTTTGCACCCTCGCCTATGGGAGCTGGCTGCGGGGACACTGTCCTCTTCCAAAGCCTTGGTCCAGGCCTGGACAGATTTTTTTCCCTTGGTTCCCTACAGTGGTTAAGACTTCTTCAAATTAGTCCATTCCAAGGGACCGTAGCAGGCACAGAGACAGAGGGGAGGGTACAAGAGACCTGTAGCACACAAGTGGCACAGAGGGTCCCCAGCAGCCCCCTGCCTGTGGTGCCTTGCACAGCTGAGTGTGGCCCGGTGGGCGGAGCTGCCGTGCAGACCACCACTCAGCCGGTGCTACTGCGCGCTCTTAGCATGGGCGCCGTTCCCACCTAACTGCATTTTCTCATGCCAGCACCGTGTTGGAGACACTACCGCTTCCATTTTTTACACAAGATCAAACGGAGCTTCAACAAAACTAGGTAAACCATCCAGGGTCTTACCCATTACAACTGGGAAGTCCGGCTTCGAACTCAGGGCTCCCTCCTTGGTCTGACTCCTAGGCCACCTTGCAGCTGCCCTTCCTTACTCATTTGGGGGTATAAAATCTCACAGTCTCTATGGTGCTTCTCCCACCTGTAAACCCCAAGGACCAAAAGGATCAATATTCTGGCACCCTCCAACATGCCACAGCGAAGCCCAGGGCCCCAGGCCTTGCTGAGCAGAGAGGAGGGGAGGCAGTCCATCTCTCCATCTGCCCCCGCCCCATGCCAGGGCCCTGTCAGAACCCACAGTGGAACAGAGCCCAGGACTCACCTCACTGAACAGGGCCCTTGTCCTTGGCAGCGGGAGCTCCAAGCACTTACCCATCTCCATGTCCCGATGTCACGGAGGAGCATTGATGGCATGTCTCTGAAATGCCTCGTGAGCCTGCCCCAGCCACCGCATTGGTCCCCGAGCTCTCTTTGTGGCTGGAGGCCAAGGCTGACCTCGTCTGGTGGGCCTCCCCACTGAACCCCCAAACACCCAGCTGCATACTCTATGCTTATTTTTGGAGTGTATAACACATGTATTTAGAGTTTACAAGATATATATATATATATATAGTGACCACCCTTGTCCATTCCCAAGATCTGAGAAGCCCTATGTGAGCAGCCACCCCTCCTCCCTTGGACTAGGGTGTCTTCAGAGCAGCACTAGGACCCTTGGGAAAGATAATTCCCAGGGAATGTGTTGGGGGCTGTCTTGTGCATTGTGGGATGTTCAGCAGCATCACTGGCCAGTAGCACACTCCTACACCCACATTTGTGACAATCAAATAGTTCTCCAGACATATCAAATATCTTGGTGGGGGGCAAAATCACCCCAGTGGTGAAGCTCTCCCGTGGAGAAAACCATTGTGACTTGGTGACAGTTGGGACTTTGATTTTTAGAGTTGTAACACCCATGCGCACATCCCTAAAGCAACATAGTTTTGTTTTGCTCGTTCTAAACTTTGTTGGAAATGGAGTCACACGTAGGTGCTCTCGAGTCTGGCTGGGCTGCTTTCTGCCATTTCGCGTAGGCGCCTGCCGTGTGTTTTCATCGCCGCACAGTTTTGTCTTGTGAACATGTCACACTTGGCTCTTCTGCGTTCAAGCTCTGCCAGCCCTGGGCCACTCCAGTCTGGGGCTGTGCTGCGCAGGGCCTCTGAGTGCATGCACCTGCCGCTTTCCTGGTGCACTGGTGTGTGTGCTTCTCCAGAGCACATATCTGGGGGTGGGATTCCTCTGAGGGGTCACAGAGTGGACGTTGTGTTTTGCGTAGTTGTAGTCAATCAGCCTCCCACTGGCAGGGTGTGAACATCCCTATTGTTTCACATCACTGACAACAGTTGGGATGACCATTTTTAACACATTCATTAACTGATGCACGCGTATATGTTATGTTCTTCTTTGCACCCCATTGGTCCGCACACCATTGGGAGCCTGCCCCTGCATGCTGTCCCAAGTGATCGGAGCCTTCCTCTGACTTAGCTCTCCCTGCCTGCATTGTCACTGCCTCATTTCAATCCCATTTCTCTTGCCTGGGAGCCCCACAAAAGCAGAGATGTGTTTCCCAACCCCCCCAGCAGACTGTGTGTTGGATGAATGAATAATTCTGTTGCAGGGGGGATCCACATATGTGTTAGCCTCTCCTTCTGACAAGAGGGGAAACTGCATCCCAGCCCCATGGAGAGAGGCAGGGGCCCAGAGCTCCATGGGAAGGCAGGCAGAGGCTTTGGACTCTTAACCCCGTGTTTCCCAGTGGGACCCATGTCCCAGCCCTCCACCACACCCAACTGCTACTTGGGCTGAAAGAACAAAAAGACCCTAGAGTCACCCTTCTTCTTATTGTTCTCTACCCACCCCCATTCCCAAATACACTTTGTCCTGAAAGCCTTTTCGGGTCCCAACAGGGAGGTAGCAGGCAGGTTGGGGAGAACTGCCCTGCTTTTCTGAGGTGGCTGGATTACTGGAAGGTGTTGGTTGGGGAGGGAGGCCATATGCCCATGGTGTGACTGAGGCACAGCTGTAGGGCAGCCTGTGTTTGTCTGTTTCTCTACTGCATTTGGGGAACAATGACAATGACTGTCATTTCCCATCCAGGAAGGCTCGGGAGAGGCAGATGGATGGACACTAGGGAGACAGACGCTATTGAGGCCAGCAGCCTAAAATCCTGAGAGTGTGGGAACAAGGAGAGAGGCAGTGAGGGAGAGCCTTCCTGAAAACAGAATGCAGGAGTGATAGCCAGGGGGTTTGCCAGACCTGGTGGAGGGTGTGGCCAGCAGATGGTAGCGGTAACTAGCAGGTGCACTTACTCAGTACCTACTGTATGCCTGGCTCCCTATTAGGTACTTTACTGGCATCATCCTGTTTTCCTGTCTTAAAGCTAGGGTTGGCATCATGTCCGTTACACAGATGAGGATCCCGAGGCTTGGGGACTAGGAGCAGCTTGTCTGCGGGCTCTGCTTCTGCAACAGTTACACACTCCAGCCAGGGCTGTTGAGTGGACTTCAGACCCTCCCGCTACAGCATGTTCCTTGGAGGCAAAGCCACAACAAACCTAAGCCACGTGAACCACAGAGGGCAGGACCCAGAGCAGAGAATGACTTCAGCAGCTTCCAAGAACCAAGCGAACCTCTCCAGAGTCTGGACGTAGGTCGGTGGGGGGAGAAGGGCAAGTGTGACAGAAGGCAGGCGGAGGGGTTGGTTGGAAGAGCAGAGGAGCCCTTGAGAGATGAAGAGATCCCACTGGAGGGGGGGCATTCGGGGGTTCAATGTGAAAGACCATTTTGGTTGCTAAGGTTACTGTCTACCATCTTTCTAGAGTACCTCCCATGTGCCTTTTCAAAGTGCGGACAGTTTTGAAGCCCTTTCACCCAGATGATCCCTCATAAAGTCTGAGGGAGTAGAGTTGCCAGATAAAACACAAGATGCCCAGTTAAATTTGAATTTCAGATAAACATCAAATAATGTTTTAGTAGAAGTATGTCCCAAGTATTGCTTAGAATATACTTGTAGGAAAAGATTATTTGTTGATTATCTGAAATTCAAATCAATCTGGACATCTTATATTTTCATTTTGCCAAATTTGGCAACCATAAGAAGGAGGCCTGGACTGGTGTCCCCATTTTACCTGGAAAGGAACGGAGGCACAGATAAGTTGTGTGGGGCATGGCTGGCACTGGCACCGTGCACCCCGATCCCAAGCCTGGGCCCTTTTCACTCCACACAGCTGCCACCTCTGAGAGCTAATTGATGCACAGAGTTGCAACCTGACATCTGGGGCATGTGTCAGACCACAACAGAGCCTGTCTTCCCTTTCATCAGGCCCGGCCGGGGGAGCTGCCGGAGCCCTTGGAGGGAGGGAGAGCTGTAACTTCAAAGGCCGTGTCGCTGAGAATTCCAGCTACAGCCTTCCAGGTTTGCTTTTGGCTTCATTTCTTGGACTCACTTGGCTCTGGGGACTGAGGTTTTACTTGTATGTACTGAGAAGATACTGTTCCTTTTTTTCCACTGGGGGGGAAATACCACCTTCACTAAATGGTGCATGGCCATTTTCCAAATTCTTTTACAGGGATCCATTCATTCTCACATCAACCCCATGAAATGCCTTCATGTACTGTTGTCCCCATATTGCAGATGGAATCATGGAAGCTGAAGCACTCAGGGGGCTGTCCAGGGCGCACAGAACAGGGCTGGCTCTGGTCTAAAGGTTTCCCCGGGCCGCCACGGTGAGGGGAAAATTATGTGATATGGGAATGGCTCCCGGATCTCAGAACATAAATCTCACCAAGCCAGAACCCAACAAACCAAGTCATCCCAGATTCTGCCTTCTTCCTCTGCCTTTTCCGTGAAGGAGGCAGTTTCAGGAGGTATGGAAATAAACTAAGATTTGAACTTCTCTTCCAAAGAAGTGGTCCCCACATACGTCTTCAAGACAGGTCAACCCCTTCTGATGTCTTGCTCTTCTCCTCCTGTGGGCTTTCTGTGGGGTTCAGAGTTAACATTCAGAGCCACCAGCAATGATGCGAACTGTGTACACTGATACTTCAGAAAGATTATCAGCCATCTTTCAAAACTGAAAGCAGTTTTGGGTGTGACTCTATTCCTTAACAGAAGAGCTCCTGCCCCAGCCCTCTGGCCAGCCCAAGTGTCCCAGCCAACAGTCTCAAGGTTTGGTGATAAGGTTGCTGTTGGGGTGGATGCCATGCTGCATGGGACAGACCTCCCAGAGCCAGCACCTTCTCTTCTGGTGGGCAGCAGAGGGGATCTACCCCGCCAGCACACCACATGACCAGTTTGTACCATTTTCCTTCAGAGCAGAGGTGGTCCTGGCCTCCCCACATTTCATTTCTTAAGTGTATCTGCGTGTATGTGTATGTGTTGGGAGATGGTGCTGCCATGGATGCCCTAACCAGCTTCTCTCTTGTAGGCAGCTCAGACGGGTCTCATCTGGGCTCCCTACCTTTCTGGGAAGCAGGAGGTGAAGCCTCAGAAACACAATTTGTGGTATCAGTGCAGATGAGAACACATCTGTGTGTGTGTATGCACCCACATGTGCTGTGACCAGGACAGTCCTATCCTCCTGAGATAGAAAGGACAAGTGAATCTCCTCCACTCTCAAGCCCATTTCAATAGTCAGGACGAGTCAGAGAAAGAGCAGCCTTCCACAGTCACAGTCAAGAACGGGGTGAACCGCCGCAATGACAAGGCTGCATGTAAGTGTGTTGATGGAAAGCTATGCCCAGCTGCCTGGCCATCACCTCCAAGGTTCCATCATGTAAGTAAAGTCATCTTGTGTACATCAGACCCAGCTTAAGCACCAGCTGAATACCACAAGGAATCTCAACTGATGCCATACAGAATAGAAGGATCACCCAGCAGAACCCTACTTGAGTTCCTAACTTACAAAATTGTGAGAAGCAATAAAATAGTTGCTGTTCAAACATCTTAAAAAAAAAACAACAACAGGGTAAAATGCACACTGATTATTAGTAGCCTGCCGGCTGGCTTCTCACTATTCCATTTTCACCGTTGCCAGAGGGATCTCTCCAAGGGCTGCCCCTTGTGGGTGGAAGTTCCCTAATGGCTGGGGCTCTGGGTCTGGATGCAGCAGCCAGGCACTTAAGCACCACCACTACCCTCCCACCTTCCCTCTCCTGACCCCAACCCCATTTGCCTCTGTCCTCTCCTTCCAGCCTGTACCCCAGGCTCCACTCACCTCACACTTTTCAGTCCCTGTGCTCCTGTGAAGCCACTCCCCCTCCACCCTTAACCCTGTTGGCCTGGCTCAAGGTCTTTCTCTCCCACCCTCCGCTGGGCTCCCTGGCCCTGCCCACACCCGCCATTTTGTAGATGTCCCAAGGCTGTCCAAGTTTGTTATCTTTTTTTGATAATCACATCTCACAGGTGCCTAAAACTTTCCAACAGACAAAGCACATTCACAAGATACACTCATGTATTCCTCATGGCATGTATCCTACAAAGCAGGGGTCTCTCGGCCCACTTCGCCGATAAGCCTCAGAGAAGTTACCTGTGGATTCTGATTCTAAAGCCCCCTGTTCATGAAAGCTGGGCTTGCTTTCCAGGTCTGACGTTTCCTGAGTCAGGCTCTCTTCTCTGCCCACATTGAAAATTCCACAGCAAAGGCTTGCAAGCAAGGGTGGGTTCCTAAGTACCAGATGGGAGGGGGACTTGGCTTTCTGGCTCTGCTAAGTCCTTTTAGAAAAGCAAGTCTCCCCAAAGACAGGGTATGCAGAGCTTTATCATCAATTCCAGAATTAGAAAGAGGGGTTTGCATGCCTGAATCTGGGCTGTTGACTTTTAGGAGGTAGATGGGGTCTTTCTTTGCAGCAAGGTCACTATCTCTCCCCCTATTGTCTGCCGTCTGCTCCCCACTACCCCTGCGTCCTGGGAGATCCCCTGCCTCTTTAGCTTTCTGCCCAAGGGGCGGGTGGGGAAGGAACCAAAGGCTGCATGAGAGAGACACGCTGTGCCTTTCCAGAGATGCTGACCACGGAAAGGTCGACGAGGGAGGGGAAAGGCACCCCCTGGGCTGCGTCGCTGGGCAGGACCAGACATGCCGCGGTCGGCTTCCTGACGGCGATCCCACAGCGCCATCTTGTGGCAGCAGGAAGAACACGCGTGCCTTCACGTGGAACGGGTCTCTGCGCAGGAATCCAGAGCACCTCCTAAGGAGCAGAACCTGGGCCAGGAACTCCTGCACATTACGTGGCTGGCTTACCTCGTCAATCCTCCCACCAGCTCTGCCTGGCAGGATAAAGGGATCAGGCTCAGAGAGAGTAGGTGGCCCTAGAAGAACTCGGTTCCTTGCTGGGACAAGTCAGAGCTGCTTCCAGCAGTGGCTCCTCATGTCCCTCTCCAGTGCCTTTAGCCCACAACCACCTGTGTCCCCTGCCACTTGCCTCCTGGATGATTATCTGCGCTCATCTCCTGTCAAGTCATTTCAGGGACAAATATAAAATCCCTTATAAAAGTAATAAGTGTCACTCGCTGGGTACCTGCTCTGTGCCTGAGGCTGCTTAGAACTTTTTGTGTATTCTCACTAAACCCCACAGTAACACTGAAAGGCAGGGGTTATCAACCCCATTTTATAGAAGAGAGACTGAGTCGCAAAGAGGTGGAGTAACGCATACAAATTCACCCTGTTGTACAAAACAGAACTGGGATTCACACCCTAAAGCCCCTAGGTCCCTGGTTTCCTGGGACCACCTCTTGCTCTCATCATCATTGTCTTAGAGCAGCCTCTGCTGTGGTGGAAGAAAAAAAATTTGCAACAAGAAAAAAAAACCAGTAAGTTTTCTACCAAATTCATAACCATTTTATTTTCATGGCTTAAATGAAAATGGGCATCATTATTGTCACCATCATCAACATCACATATCCCACAAACATATAATGAACCCTGTCACTGTCACTGCAGGGGTCCAGCATGAATCATGGCCCCATCTGCCCTCAAGGTCACCACCACTGCCATTCTCTGGCTTGGATTAGGGTGGGCTCTTCTCATCTCTGCCTGGACATCTGTATTCTTCTAATTCTGCTTATTATATGTACTCATGTGTTTTTTCACTCATATATCTAATGGGTGTTTATTGAGTTCCTATTATGTGTCAGGCACTGTGATGAATACTAAAGATACAGTGCCAAAAGTCCCTGCCCTCACAGAGCCTATGATCTGGAAGATAAATAGGTAATAACCAAGTAAACTAACAAATATTTGATGACAATCTTCATAAGCACTCTGAAGGCGGGACTGGGATACTACAACAGCATGTCATGGGATCCTGCCTTAGTCTGGGAGCTCCCCTCCCTGCCTCACATCCTGCAGCTCACACTAATTGTGTCCTAGAGGAAATTAGGCAGCCACAGGGCCCTCCATCTTGGATACTCAGTAACAATTCCGGTTTCCTGGGATTTCACTTGTTGTTCTTTTTTTAAGTTGCCTCATACTTTGTATTAATTTATGAGTCTTCATGAACTATAGTTATTAAATCAGAAGTAAAACAACCCTTGACAGTCTAGGTTTAGAAAACTCATGTTCTACAATCTTGAATCACTCCCTAATGGTATCCTATAGGTGTTTGTGTCCTTCAGACTCCATTGAGAAGGACTCCACTTCCACTCAAGATAGAGGAACAGGGACTAGATTTACCTGAAAGAAAGAAACAAAAAAAAAAAAAACAAGAATATACAAAAATATATACAAAATAAACAAAAATATATAATTTGTTTATATAAATAAACAAAAAATATATAATGAATACAAAAAATATACAATATATACACAAAATATATAAAATGATGGTTTTCAAAATACTAAACACAAGAAGAGGTAAGTCCTACAATTTTCACATCTTACTGACTTGAAAAGTTCTCCAGGCTGTGATGTAGAGAAGGGGAACCCAGCGAGAGCCCACAAAACTCCCAGAGTTCAGGAGATGGACCTGAGAGGCTAGGGAGACCAAAGTGGCCAAAGTTTGCCAAATATAGTACCACAGATGCAGAGAACACATAGAACTTTGAAGATCCACAAACAGTTCCCTTCAAGTGTTCAGCAGAGTACTGGCATATGAAGTAATGTGTATGAAAATATTACCTGAAGTGGGGGCAGGCAGGGAGAGACATCAGAAAGGAATAGAGAACAGTGGGCAGTGGACTCAAAGGGCTGGAAATAGTAACTGTTCTGACCAGTAAGAAAAAGTCACACATTTTGGGACATTGGGTAGAATATTTGCAAAGGTCTTGTCTGAGTAATGTGAAATAATTAGCCCTATGTGGAGCACTGTTCTAGACCCACCTAATAAATCATAAAAGAATATTCAGAAATATCAGATGTTTTCAATTCATTTAATTGAATCCCAAACCAAGGTACAAGAATATGTATAGGAATACTGAAATATTTGGCTCCCAACAAGATGAAGTTCACAAAGTGGGGCAATCAAACAAATTACCGGGCATAAAAAGAAGAATGAAAACATTATTAATAACAAGAATACTCAATCTGAACTGACCCAAATATTAGAACTGACACAAATATTAGAACTGACACAAATATTAGAATTAGCAGAAAAAGACATTAACAGTGATTACAGCTGTATTTCATCTATTCAGAAAGTTAAGACATTGAAGATACCAAAAAAGGCCTAAATCAAACTTTTGGAGATGAAGACAATGTCTGAGATTAAAAGTACACTGGGTTAGTGGAACAGAGTAGAGAGCCCAGATATGGACCCTCAACTCTATGGTCAAATAATCTTCGGCAAAGCAGGAAAAAATATACAGTGAAAAAAAGTCTCTTCAATAAATGGTGCTGGGAAAATTGGACAGCTATATGTAGAAGAATGAAACTCGACCATTCTCTTACACCGTACACAAAGATAAACTCGAAATGGATAAAGGACCTCAACGTGAGACAGGAATCCATCAGAATCCTAGAGGAGAACATAGGCACTAACCTCTTTGATATCAGCCACAGCAACTTTTTTCAAGATATGTCTCCAAAGGCAAAGGAAACAAAAGTGAAAATGAACTTTTGGGACTTCATCAAGATCAAAAGCTTCTGCACAGCAAAGGAAACAGTCAACAAAACAAAGAGGCAACCCACGGAATGGGAGAAGATATTTGCAAATGACAGTACAGACAGAAGGTTGATATCCAAGATCCATAAAGAACTCCTCAAACTCAACACACACAAAACAGATAATCATGTCAAAAAATGGGCAGAAGACATGAACAGACACTTCTCCAATGAAGACATACACATGGTTATCAGACACATGAAAAAATGTTCATCATCACTAGCCATCAGGGAGATTCAAATTAAAACCACATTGAGATACCACCTCACACCAGTTAGAATGGCCAAAATTAGCAAGACAGGAAACAACGTGTGTTGAGAGGATGTGGAGAAAGGGGGACCCTCTTACACTGTTGGTGGGAATGCAAGTTGGTGCAGCCACTCTGGAGAACAGTGTGGAGATTCCTCAAGAAGTTAAAAATAGAGCTTCCCTATGACCCTGCAATTGCACTACTGGGTATTTACCCCAAAGATACAGATGTGGTGAAAAGAAGGGCATCTGTACCCCAATGTTTATAGCAGCAATGGCCACGGTCGCCAAACTGTGGAAAGAACCAAGATGCCCTTCAACAGATGAATGGATAAGGAAGATGTGGTCCATATATGCTATGGAGTATTATGCCTCCATCAGAAAGGATGAATACCCAACTTTTGTAGCAACATGGACGGGACTGGAAGAGATTATGCTGAGTGAAATAAGTCAAGCAGAGAGAGTCAATTATCATATGGTTTCACTTATTTGAGGAGCATAACAAATAACACGGAGGACATGGGAAGATGGAGAGGAGAAGGGAGTTGAGGGAAATTGGAAGAGAGATGAACCATGAGAGACTATGAACTCTGAAAAACAATCTGAGGGTTTTGAAGGACCAGGGGCTGGGAGGTTGGAGGAGCCAGGTGGTGGGTATTATGGAGGGCACGTATTGCATGGAGCACTGGGTGTGGTACATAAACAATGAATTCTGTTACGCTGAAAAGAAATTTAAAAAAAGAAAAAAGAAAAAAAGTATGCTGGGTTAGTTTAAAAGCAGACTAGACTCAGCAGAAGAAAAAAAATTAGTGAACTTGAAGTCATAGCAATAGGAATTATAATGAAACACACACATAGAAAAAAATTTTTTTAAAGAATAAACTAAGGTAAACTAAAAAAGTAAACTAAGGGACAACTTTAAGTGACCTTATATATATCTAATTGGAATCCCTGAAGGAGAATGAGGGGGGTGGTTAGGCAGTGGACAGAAAAACATTTGTAAAAGTAATGAACAAATATTTCCACATTCACTGAAACCTATACACCTTCTGATCCAAGAAGCTCAGCAGATCTAAAGCACAAGACACATGAATAAAGCTATACCAAGGTACGTGATAATCAAAGTATTCAAAACCTAAGATAATGAGAAAAATCTTAGCTGCCAGAGAAAAAAAGACACATTATGTTCAGAGAAACAACAACAACAAAAATGAGTACAACAGATATCTTGTCATTAAAATGTAATCAAGAATACATATCTTTAGGGGCGCCTGGGTGGCTCAGTGGGTTAAGCTGCTGCCTTCGGCTCATATCATGATCTCAGGGTCCTGGGATCGAGTCCTGCATTGGGCTCTCTGCTCATCAGGGAACCTGCTTCCCTCTCTCTCTCTGCTTGCCTCTCTGTGTACTTGTGATATCTCTCTGTCAAATAAAATAAAATCTTTCAAAAAAATAAAAAAAGAATGCACATCTTTAAAGTACTGAAAGAAAAAATTGACAATTTAGGATTTTACACCTAGCAAAAAAATATGTTCCTAAAAATGAAGGTGAAATAAAGATTTGTTTTTCAGACAAACAAAAGATGTAAAAATTTGGTATCAGGAGAAATGAAGAATGCCTTTGATGGGCTCCTTAGTAGTCCAGACATGACTAAGGAAAGACTTTTTGAGCATAGGAAGACACACATATATTAAAAGTAAATGGATGGAGAAAAATGCATCATGCTATCACTAATCAAAAGAAAGAGAGTCAGTATATTCTCTAGGAAGACATAACAATCCTTATGTTTATGTACCTAACAAGCACATCAAATATGTGAGCCAAAACCCTTTTGGAACTACAAGAAGACTACATGAATCCACAATTGTAGTTGGAGAATTCAGCTGTCTTCTATCAGAAATGGACAGATATATCGGGCAAAAAACCAGTAAGGAGACAGTTGAACTCATTAGCACCATCAATCAACTGGATATCATTGACATCTGTCAACTACTTCATCCCACAACATCAGGATTATGTTCTTCTCAAGCTTACATGGAACATTCACCAAGCTAGACCACACTCTGGGTCATAAAACACACCTTAGCAAATTTAAAAGAACAGAAATCATAGTGTCTGCACTCAGATCACAGTGGAATTAAGCTAGAAATCAATAACAGGAAGATGGCCAGGTATACACTGAACATTTACTAAAGTAGACTATATTTTGGGCCATAATACAAGTCTCAGTCAATGTTAAAAGCTTCAAGCCATGCAAAATATATTATCTGACTGCAATGGAATTAAATTAGAGATTTATAACAAAAATATCTGGAAAATCCTCAAATATGGAGAAACTAAATAAGCCATGGGTTAAAAAAAGGAATAACAAAGAAAATGTAAAAGTATTTGATCTGAATGAAAATAAAAACAAAAACACAACATATAAAATTTGTGGGATGCTGCTAAAACAATGTTAAGGGGTTTTAAACACCTATATTGGAGGAAAAAAAGATCCCCAAACAATAACCTCCACTTCCACCTTAAGAAACTAGAAAAATAAACAGAATAAAGGGAATAAATAATAAAGATCAAACAGAAATCAATAGAAAACACACAAAAAAAGCAAAATATGGAAACAAAAACTGGTCTTTGAGATGATCAATAGAATTGATAAACCTCTATCTAGACTCATCAGAAAGAAAAAAGAATATACAAGTTATTACTATCAGGAATAAGAGAAGTGCTATCTTTATAAAATCTACAGATTTAAAAGACTAATTACTTAATACCATAAAAAGTGTTATGCCAATAAATTCGACAACTTAGATGAAATGGACAAATTCTTTCACAGATACAAACTACCAGAGCTCATTTAAAAAAATAAAAGTGAAAAGGTAATCGAAAATTGAACTTTAATTTAAAACCTTCCCACAGTGACGCCTGGGTGGCCCAGTCAGTTAAGCATCTGCCTTCGGTTCAGGTCACGATCCCAGGGTTCTGGGATTAGTCCCACATCGGACTTCCTGCTCAACAAGGAGCCTGCTTCTCCCTCTGCCTGCTCTGCCTGCTGCTCCCTCTGCTTGTCCCCTCTCTCTGACAAATAAATAAATAAAATCTTAAAAAATAAAAACCTTCCCACAGTGAAAACCCAAGGCTCAGGTGGCTTGATGGGTGAATTCTTCCAAACATTTATGGGAGAAGCAATAGTAGTTCTACACAAACTCTTTCAGAAAATCACAGAGGATGAAGATTTCCCAACTGACTATGTAGCCAGCAATACTTGATACTAAAACCAGACAAAGATTACAAGAAAAAGTAACTACCAATCCTTCATGAAAATAGAGTAAAAATTCTAAAAATTTTATCAAATAAATCCAACAATATGTATTAAAAAGAGAGAAATCCTTATTAAATGTGGTTTATTCCGGGAATGTGGGGTTGGTTTAACATATGAAAAGCAATCAGTGTAATCCCCTATATTAACGCACTATTTAAAAAAATGCTATCATCATCTCAACAGATTCTAAAAAAATATTTAATGAGACTTAAACATCCATCCCTGAGAGAAACTCTCAGCAAACTAGGAATAAAATGAATTTCTGCAACCTGACAAAGGACAGCTATGAAAAACAGCATTACACTTAATGTGCAAGACTGAATGCCTCTCCTCAAAAATCAGGAATAGACAAGGATGTCTGTTCTCACCACTGCTCTCCAACATTGTCCTGGAGGTTCTAGCAAGTATAATTAGGCCAAAAAAAAAAAAAAAAAAGTTGGCGGGGGGTGGGGGGAAGTCATCCAGATTGAAGAAGTAAAAGCTATCTTTATTCACAATGTGATTGTTTATGTAAAACATCTGAGGGAATTTACAAAGAAGCTATTAGAACCAAAAAGTGAGTTTAGCAAGTTTTCAGGATACAAGAGCAATACAAAAAAATCAGTTGTATCTCTAGACTAGCAATAATCACCCATTGAAACTAAAATAACCTTTACAATAGCATCAAACATATGAAACAGGGATAAATTGGACCAAAAGTATGATCTGTACATTGAAAACTACCAAACATTGTTTAGAGAGACTAAAGAGGACCTAAATAAATGGACAGATAAGCGTCATTAATGGGTCAGAAGACTCAGGATTGTTAAGACCTCAATTCTTTCCAAATGGATTTATTTGGAGAGAATATATTTGATTTTGTTGGAGATTTTAGATTTGATCTAAGATTGGATATAATTTTAATCAAAACTGCAGCAGGATTTTTTTAAAAAGATTCATTTATTTGAGAGAGAGAGAGAGCATGCACACACCAGTGCAGGGAGGGGCAGAGGGAGAGAATCCCTGCTGAGTGGGGAGCCCAACACCAGGCGGGTGGGGCCTCCACAGGCTGATCCCATAACTCAGGAGATCATGACCTGAACCAAAAATCAAGAGTTAGATGATTAACCAACTGAGCCACCCAGGTGCCCCCTCCAGTAGGATTTTTTTTTAAGATTTTATTTATTTATTGGACAGAAACAGAGATCACAAGTAGGCAGAGAGGCAGGCAGAGAGAGAGGAGGAAGCAGGCTCCCCGGCGAGCAGAGAGCCCGATGCGGGGCTCGATCCCAGGACCCTGGGATCATGACCTGAGCCGAAGGCAGAGGCTTAACCCACTGAGCCACCCAGGCGCCCCCTCCAGTAGGATTTTTGTAGAAACTATAAACCGATTCTAAAGTTTATATGGAAATGCAAAGGACATAAAATAGCAAAAACAACTTTGGGGGAAAAAAAGGAAAGGAGAACAAAATTGGATAACTAACACTACCCAATTTCAAGATTTATTATAAAACCACAGTAATAGTAGAACCATATAGTATTTACATGAATATATAAAATTAGGCCACTGGATGGGCGTCTGGGTGGCTCTGTCAGTTAAGCATCTGCCTTCGGCTCAAATCATGATCCCAGGGTCCTGGGATCGAGTCCCACATTGGGGACTGGGATCAAGCCCGGAACTGGGCTCCCTGTTCCCTGGGAAGCCTGCTTCTCCCTCTCCCTCTGCCCCTCCCACCCACTTGTGTTTCCTCCTTCTCAAATAAATAAAATCTTTAAAATAAATAAATAAATAAATGAAATGAAATCCAAGGACTTGGTGCCTGGGTGGCTCCATGGGTTAAGCCTCTGCTTTCAGCTCAGGTCATAGTCAGGGTCCTGGGATTGAGCCCCACATCAGGCTCTCTGCTCAGCAGGGAGCCTGCTTCCCCCTCTCTCTCTGCCTGCCTCTCTGCCTACTTGTGATCTCTCTCTCTCTCTCTCTGTCAAATAAATAAAATATTTTTTAAAAAACAGGTCACTGGAATAGAATAGAGACTTCAAAAGTACACACACACACAACACAGATAAAGATGGCAAATTTTTTTTGAAAGATCCAAAGGCAATTCTGTGCAGAAAGGGTAGTCTTTTCAGGAAATGATTCGGAACAATTGGCATACATATGCAAAAATATACTTCAACCCTTTCCTCTTATTATATTTTAAAAATAACTCAAAATGTACCATACACTTAAATGTGCAATGTAAAACCTTTGAACCTTCTAAAAAAGAATATAGGCAAAGCTTTGTTATTTTGGATTAGGCAAAGCAAGCCCTATGAAAAAACATTGATAAATTGAACTTCATCAAAATTAAAAACTTCTTTCTTAAAGATGTTGTTAAAAGAATACAAAGGCAAGCCAACTTTACAGAATAACAAGAATAACAAGAAAACAACCCAACTTTAAAAATAGGCAAAACAGTCAATTATCATATGGTTTCACTTACTTGTGGAGCATAAGGAATAACACGGAGGACACTGGGAGATGTAGAGAAGTGAGTTGGGGGAAATCGGAGGGGGAAATGAACCATGAGAGACTGTGGACTCTGAGAAACAAACTGAGGGATTTGGAGGGGAGGGAGGTGGGGGGTTGGGTGAGCCTGGTGGTGGGTATTATGGAGGGCACGTATTGCATGGAGCACTGGGTGTGGTGCATGAACAATGAATCTTGGAACACTGAAAAATTTAAATAAATAAATAAACAAACAAACAAACAAACAAATAAGCGAAAGATTTGAATAGACACATCACCAGAGAAGATCCATGAATGGCAAGTAAGCACATGAAAAGATGTTCAACATTATTAGTCATTTAGCTAATGAAATTAAGAACCACAATGAGATACATGACACATACTGGAATGATAAAAATTAAAAAGACTGACCAGCATCAAGAAGATACTGAGGAAATAAGTCTCATATGCTGCTAGAGGAGATTTAAAATGGCACCATGACCTTGGAAAACACTCTGAAGTTTCTTGAAAAGTTCAATGCACCTATCATGTGATTCAGCCATTCCACTCCTATTTTCCAGAGAGAAATGGAAACATAAGTTCAAAAACTTGTACGTAAATGCTAACTGGAGTTTTAATTTTAAGAACCAAGGACTGGAAACAACCCCAAAGTCCCTCAGCAGGTGAATGGGTAACAAATTTTGGTACATCCATATAATGGAATATTAGTCAGCAATAAAAAGCACAGGCTATTGATATACATGACAATATGGGTGAACCTTAAAATAATTACGTCTAGTGGAAGAAGCCAGACAGAAAAAGAATATGCACTTATGATGCTTTTTTGTCAGACTCTAGGATATGCAAGGTGATGTGTAGGGGAGGAAAGCAGTGGTCTCACAGATTGAGTGGGAGGAGGGGAATTGCAAGGGGCATGAGGAAACTTTGGGGTGATGGGCACGTTTGTAATCTTGATTGGTGATGGTTACATGGTATGTACACAGGTTAAAATTTATCATATTATAAGCTTTAAATATGTGCCATTTATTGTATGCCAATTATACCTGAATAAGCCTGTTTATTTACTTGTTTATTTATTTTAAAAAATCAACTGGGGATGCAGAAGGTGGCCAGCCACCTTTGGATTACTTTCATTTCTACAAGACATACCAGCATAGAAAGAAAACTCATTGAGCAAAGCTGCTTACTGGTGTGATGTACCTGATGGGGAAATTGTGATTTACTGATGTAGCAGAAGTCCAGGGCCAGGAGGGGATTCGGTCTGGTCAGTCATGTCTCTGAATTGCTAGTTCAGGTTAGTTCATGTCCCTCTGAAATGTTTGCTACCCTGGATGGGTTTTAAAGGAGACAGAAGGGGGCGCCTGAATGGCTCAGTGTGTTAAGCCTCTGCCTTCAGCTCAGGTCATGATCTCAGGGTCCTGGGATGGAAACCCCCTCCACCCCGCAATGGGGGTCTCTGTTCAGCAGGGAGCCTGCTTCCCCTCCCAACTCTGCCTGCCACTCTGCCTACTTGTGATCTCTCTCTCTGTGTCAAATAAATAAATAAAATCTTAAGAAAAAAATAAAGGAGACAGAAGGAATCCTGCACAGCCATGGAACGAGATGAGATGAGACCAGAATGATGCTGATCATTATCAGTAATGGTAATAATGCTCCCTATCATTGGGTGGACACTGATTGTGAGCCAGAGCTCCAATTGCTTCATGTCTGTTAACCCTCACTCTCAACCTATGTAGAAGCTGCTATCATGTCACCTTAGAGAGGAGGAACTGAAGGTGGAGTAGCAAGGGCTCAGACAGCTAATGAGTTGTGGAGCTAGAATTTTAACCCATATCTTCTCTGATCCCCAAACTCTTACCTTGAAAGTGCCCCCATTCCCAGGCCAATTTACACATGTGAACACATGCATGTTTACCTGTACACAGACAAGACCACATGCACGCACGCACACACACACACACACACACGCTCACTTTATATATGTGTGTGTACATGCATACGTGGACTTACATGCATGTCCATACATATTTGAAACATATGCATACAAAATGGCCACCTATGCATAAATACATGCACACATATATGTCCCCTGAAGCCACACACATATACACACACACATTTGCACGACACATACATATAGGCACACACACTTAGAATGCCGTAAATGTTTATATTCTGCTCTTTTGGTTCTAGCTTCCCGTCAGCAGCAACCACTACCTCCTACTGCCAGCCTCTCCCAGTCCAGGCCCCAGGAATCTTCAGGATGACGCAGTCCTGAGTCTAAAGTGAAATTATGCTCAGGCCCCTCATCTGGGGACTGCATGCAAGTCAGTCAATCAGACGCATCTCATTTTCTCATGAATCAGATGCATCCCATTTTCTCATGAAAGGAGTTTCTGACAGGCTTATTAACCTTTGAAAATACCAACTCTCTGTCCAAAGGATTCCAGAGTCCAGATCGAACTGAAAAATAATCTTGTGACAGACCACCCGGTTCTGAGCTGAAGGGAATTACTTTCAACCCAGGCCAGCATGTCCCTCCAACAAAATGTTCCACATACCAAACCAGACAGCAGCCAGCTCTTGGGGAGCAAGGGAGTCAAGGGTCAGCTATTACGGCTCATATCCACGAAGCCTGTGACATGGGGTGATCGCTCTGGGCCTCCATCATTGTGGGGGCATCTGGGATAGCAGGAGGGAGCTGGTGTAAGTGCCTTTGACGTTTATGTTCCTGTGCTATAGGACAGAGTATCTGCCTGTCATCACAGACAGATGCAGCCTTGGTCTCTGGCAATCATTTTCTCTTTTGAGTGTTCAGTTTGGGGTAGAATTATAGTCTGGTGGGTGCTGTCAGAAGCATAGAGAAGTAAAGAGACAGAGTGTCATGGGGAAAATTGGAGATAAATGGATTAAAGTTAGGGTTGGAGGAAGTGACTCATCCATCCCCATTTTCTCATGGTGGAGGACAGTCTTCTTGTCTGCTCTTTTTGGGCCCCCTTCTGGGCTCAGAAGACAGTATGTCATTTCTGGAAACCTCAGTGTTTTTCCTTACCCATGAAGCACATGTGAAACAGCTTTTACACCATAATAGCTGCTAGGGACCCCAAAGTGTTGCTTTGTCTTTGCCTTGAATAAATTGGATGGCCTTGGGCAACACCCATAACTTTTGAGCTTCAGCTCACATGTATAGAAGATGTTCACATCGATGCCTGTCCTGTCTGCTTCACCAATTTGTCATGAAAACCAGTAGGACTGATGAAAAGAGTGCACTCCGTGACAGGGACAGTGGCTGTGCTTTGTCACATCTTTCAGCATCCTCATCATTGCTCAGGGTGTTTCTGCTCCAATGTAGACTTGCACAGGCTTCCAGGAAAAATGTTTTCCATCTTCCTCTAGAACTATTCGGGGACCCTGGAGCTTCCATCCTTAAAGACATTCCTGTGGCTTCCTGTGGCTTGGCTGTTCAGTTTTCCCTTGAACTCTGTGAGATATTCAACATCTTTCCCATCACTTCCATCTCTGTGTTAGACAAGAAAGATTTCTATCGCTCATAACCAGATAATCTTAACTGATGAACATGGAACTCTCTAAAACTTTCCCTCTGAAGATCTTCAGAAACGCAACTGACTTGCTGCCATCCAACTGTCTTGCACCCACCCCATTTATGAAATACTAGGCATCAAGTCCTGAAAGTCCTTTATCTTCAAGGTCTGAAAGATAAGTGCTCTCATCACACCCATTTTGCAGGTGACAAACTGAGACTCTGAAAGATGTGGACATCTGTCCAAGGTTACAGCTAGAACCAGGAATGTTCTTGGTTGATACATGTCGGTAAAACTTAGTGTAGTCCCAAGTAAAGGTGATCAACGAAAAGAACAGGGGAGGATCTCTGGCCAAGAGAAAGGCCAACCTTTCCCCATATCTCTCTTTCTCAGAGCACATAGTATGCCATTTCTGCTTCTGCTCCGTCTTCCTGTCTTTTTCTGTGGACTGGGTTTCTCTGCTCAATCATCAGGGAGTATATTGCTGAGAAAGGGAGCTCCAAACCTAACTCTAAATAGTAATTAATTTCAAGGTTCTGCCTTCAACTATAGTTTTTGTGTTTCTTGGTTTGAATATTAAGAGAAAACCTGTTCAGTGCTTGAACAACTGGGGTAGGCTGAAAAATAGCGTTCTTTCCCCAAAGATATCTACCTAATTCTTAGAACTTGTGCCTTACCTTATATAGAAACAGTCTTTACAGAAGTGATTAAATTAAGGATTTTAAGATGGGCAGATTATCCTGGATTATCAGGGTAGGTTCTAAAGGGAATCATACATATCTTTATCAGGGTGAGGCAAAGGGAGATTGAGCACAGACAAAAGAGATTATGTAATGATAGAGGCAGAGCTTGGAGTGATGCAGCCATAAACCAAGCTCTGCTTGCAGTTACCAGAAGCTGGAAGGGACAAGTAACAGATTCTCTCCTAGAGCCTCTGAAGGGAATACAGCTCTGCTTTTGGCACAGTTATACTGATTTCAAATTCCTGGTACCCATGACTGTGAGAGAATAAATTCCTGTTGTTTTAAGCCACAGATTATTGTAATTTGTTACAGTGGCTATAGGGGGCTAATACAGCAGCCAATGGATTCATTCGTCCTGCATTAGGTGTCCACTCATTGTCCAAACAGTATTATCCAGGGGGATGTTAATATGAAAAACATAGCCAGTGAAGCCTATCCTCTCAGCAGTGCCTATGGGAAAGAAGTAGGTCGCAATCCTTAGAGAAAGGGCATGGGCTGGGAGACACTTGCATGCATCTCACTACCACTCCCTGACACCTGCTATCATGTAGAGGTGAGAAGTAGCAGCCATGCCTGAATGCAGCACCAAGACAAGGGCTCTCTCCTTCCCCACCCAAACAGGTGTGTGTGTTCAGTCAGCTCTTAATGGGCAGCGGTGGAAAGAGGAAAGGTTATTGAGTCTGCCTTCCAATTAATTCAAACGAGTATTAACATCTTCCTTTAGCTAGGCCTTGCGATGAGTTCTTAGCATAGGCACCAAACTATAGGGAAGAGAAAGACCTACACATCCTGGACAGCTGGTAAGAAAATAACAGGATCATTAAATCATTCGTTTATTCATTTATTCAACCAATGTTTCCTGTGCATAGAGATGTACCAGGTTAGGTGACACTACAGTAAAATATGTAGAGCGATCGTCTTCATGGGATAAGAAAAATAAGCAAAATAGTCATAAATTGAGAAAAGGGCTATGAAGTAAAGGAGTAAGGTCCTGAGACAGAATGAGGTGTATGAGTGGGTAGGGATGAAGGCGGTTTTGATAATCCGGCTTTGGAATCAAGAGTTACATCTGTCGTGCGGGAGGGTCTGTGGCAAGTTTCTATGGATAAGTCGAATAGGCCGTTGGATTTAAGCCTGGGGCTGGGAGAAAAGGCGTGGGCAGGAAATGGAAATTTGTTAGAGCCTAGGAAACGAAGGAAATGTCCAGGGAAAAGAGCATTTAAGGGAGATGATGTAAGTTTTCTTTACCTTTGTCTCTATGCATACAGAGGACACGAGCACCCTCCACATGTAAAGAAAAGGTTTACGAAAAAATTGTTAAGTTTCGGAGCCCTGCCTCCTCCTCCCTCAACCAGACTACATTTCCCAGAACGCTGCGCGAACCTCGCGATACCCGAAATACCTCAAGGCCGCTTCCGGCGCCGGTGGCCCCGGGAAAATCATGGCGACCGTCAGAGGGTCTGTGTTGCTGTGGAGCCTCCTGACAAGTTCCCGGAGAACGGACCAGGTCTGTTTCCGGGCCCGAAGTCGGCCCCAGTTCCGCGCCTTGCTCCAGCCACTGCCCGGGCCCTGCGGGGCGGGACTGCCATGCCGTCGGCTTGCCTCTGAGGCAGGTAAGTGACCTGTCTGACGTCCACTGGTACGTTCTCCTGGGAGACCTAGAGCCTGCTCCTGGCTGGCGAGAACCACGAGGACCCCATCCTGCACCACCGTCCACGGCTCTCAGTAGGCCAGTGCGCCCTAGGCCAGCCGGCTCCCTTCTGTACCTTGTACCTGCAGGGTCAGTCATCGTCTGCCCTTGTCATTCCTTAACTCAGTGAACCAGCAATGCCTGAGCTCGGTTCCTTGCAAAGGACAGTGCTACGTTTAGGGGATACGGCCAACTGAACTGGCTCGTCTTTGAGGAACTCTCGGCCCAATGGGGAACTGGCAATGCAGTGTGACTCAGGTCGCTATAGGGTAACACACATAAGAGTGGCACTCAAACTTGGTGGGAAGGACAGGGAAGGGTTCCTGGAAATTAGTACCAGATCTGAGACCTGGCTAACCATGCTAGAGAGAAAAACATTTAAAGCAAGGAGAATCATTTGAAACAGAGGAAACAACATAAACAAAAGTTCAGCAATGAGACTGAACACATGTAGTTTGAAAACACATGTTTGAGATAGGATAGGCTTGGTTATGGCTTTGGCTTTAAGTTTGAAAGGAGAAATCTGTTGCTTCTCAGGTTTCTGGCTTGAGCAGTTGAGTGGAGGAGAGTAGTCCCATTTATACCAAGACAGAGAAGATTAATTGTAGGAACAGTTTGTTTTTGTTTGTTTGTTTGTTTGGGCAGGGGTGAGGAGGAGGGGAGGTGAGGGAAGAAAAGGCGAAAGTAGATGAGATTGGAAGGGAGGCAGAAGTAAACGTCTATTTGTACACATTAAATTTGAGTGCTTTGAAATTTGAGTGTAAGTACTCAGTTCGCAGTCATATCTAAAGTGAGAAACATCTGATAAAAGTGGTAACTCAACCTAGGTGCCTGGGATGAGTATAAGAAGTAGAAGACTAGTTCTGGCCTTTGGGGTAGCACAGTGTTTAGTGGGAGACACAGTGAAGTAAGCAGACTTAGTTCCTTTTCTAAATTAAGTTGGAAGTCATTGGTGAGTTTTAAGCATGACTCTTGATAACATTTAAATTTTTTTTCAGTTTTATTGAGATATAATTAATATGCGGTATTGAATAAATTTAAGGTGTGCAGCACAATGATTTGACTTCATATGTCATGAGATTATTACTACAGTAAATTTAGTTTACATCTCTCCTCTAGGTACAAAGAAAAGAAAAAAAAAATTATTCCCTGTGATGAGAACTCTTAGTATTTACTTTCTTAACAACCTTCATATATGCTATTCATCAGTGTTATATTATGCTGTAGTATATACTATCCCTAGTTCTTTTATCTTTTAACTGGAAATTTGTACCTTTTGACCGCCTTCATCCAATGCCCCTTCCTCTGGTAACCATAAGGCCACAAGCCTGATCTCTTTTTCTGTGAGTTCTTGTTTGTTTAAGATTCCACATATAGTTGAGACCATACAGTATTTATCTTTCTCTGCTTGATTTATTTTACTTAACATAATGCCCTCATAGTCCATCCATGTTGTCCCAAATGGCACAATTTCCTCCTTTTTTATTCCATTACACACACATATACACACCTCATAACTATATTATCCACTGATGGACACTTAGTTGTCTCCATGTCTTGGCTGTTATAAATAATGCTGCTGAGTTCCTTTTCCTCTACATCCCTGACAACACTTGTTTCTTATCTTTTTGAGTCTTGCCATTCTGATAGGTGTAAGGTACTGTTTCTTGTCGTTTTGAGTCTTGCCATTCTGACAGGTGTAAGGTGTTATCTCCATGTGCTTTTGATTTGCATTTCCCTGATGATTAGTGATATTGAGCACCTTATGTGTCTGTTTGCCATCTGTATGTCGTCTTTGGAAGAATGTTTAGGTCTTTGACCCATTTTTAATCAGACTTTTTTTGGCATTGATTTCTATTAAGTTCTTTCTGTATTTGGATATTATCTGATACATCTGATACATCATATGCAAGTATCTTTTCCCATTTAGTAGGTTGCCTTTTTGTTTGTTGATGGTTTTCTTTGCTGTGCAAAAGCTTTTTATTTTGATGTAGTTCCAATGGTTTATGTTTGCTTTTGATTTCTTTTCTTGAGGAGATACATCTAGACAAATATTGCCATGACTGATGTCAGAGAAATTACTGCCCATTTTTTTTTCCTAGGAGTTTTATGGCTTCAGATCTCACATTTAGGTCTTCAATCCATTTTGAGTTTATTTTTGTGTATTGTGTAAGAGAGTGGTCCACTTTCATTCTCTTGCCTGTAGGTGTCCAGTTTTCCCAGCACTATTTATTAAAGAGACTGTTTTTTTCTCTGTGGTATATGCTTGCCTCCTTTGTCTTAGATTAATTGACCATGTGAATGTGGGTTCATCAGGGATACTGGCCTGTGGTTGGTTTTCTTTCTTTCTTTCTCTCTGTCTCTGTGTCTTTCTGGTTTTGGTATCAGGGTAATGCTGGCCTTACAGGATGTATTTGGAAGCTCTCCTTCCTCTTCTATTTTTTTTTTTGAATAGTTTGAGGAGAACAGGTATTAGCTCTTATTTACATGTTTGGTGGAATTTATCTGTGAATCCGTCTAGTCTTTTGTTTGTTGGGGGAGGTTTTTTTGTTTTTGTTTGGGGAGGGCAAGAAAAATGGCGCCACCATCACTTCTGTTCCTGAGGAGTTTTCTGCAGATTCCTGTTCTCTGGCAAATGTCCTCAGATTAGTTATTAATCTCTTTAACATATGCCCAGGCACTTTTCCAACTGCTGCTTCTGTGCTGTGTCTGGGGTGAGTTATTTTGCATGCTGGGTCTTTATGGACAGTGTCTCAGTTTTTTCACCTGTGGCTCTCCCAGAGTCTAAAATCAGCTCTATCCACTTTCACAGCCAGACCTTATGGGAACTCCTTTTCCCAGTGTGGGTCCCAGGACTGGAGGAATCTAGTCTCGGGGTCTGATTTTCTTGCTCCTTTCTGCTTCTGATGTCCTTCTTGTTTTTGGTTAGTTGAGTCAGGGGTTTGGTTCCTGAATGTGTTTCCGCCCAGCCAACTCTTTTTGATATGTCCTCCATTCTCTAGCTAGCTGAGGAAGATCTGTTCAGCTACTTCATTTCATTTTCAGAGTTAGTGGCCATATTTGTAATTGTTGCCTCAGTGTGCCATGGGATGAGGTGAACTCAGAATCCTCCCACTCCACCGTCCTCCCTTCATTCCTCTTCTTTGATTTCTTTCATCAGTGTGTTTTAGTTTTCAGTATAGGGATCTTTCACCTCTTCGACTAAATTTACTCCTAAGCATTTTATTGTTTTTGATGCTGTTTTCAGTGGGATTGCTTTCTTTCTTTTTCACGTAATTTGTTAGTATAGAAATGCTACCAGTTTTTAATTTATTTTTTTAAAGATTTTATTTATTTATTTGACAGAGATCACAAGTAGGCAGAGAGAAAGGAGGAAGCAGGCTCCCCGCCGAGCAGAGAGCCTGATGCAGGGCTTGATTCCAGGACCCCGGGATAATGACCTGAGCCGAAGGCAGAGGCTTTAACCCACTGAGCCACCCAGGCGCCCCAAAAAGCTGCCAGTTTTTAAAAGTTAATTTTGTATCCTGCAACTTTACTAAATTTGTTCATTAGATCTAATAGTTTTTTGATGGAGTTTTTAGGATTTTCTACATACAAAATCCTATGGTCTGCAACTAATCAGAAACAAGTTTACTTATTCCTTTCCAATTCTGGTACCTTCTTTTTCTTGCCTAATCGATTGGCTAGGACTTGCAGCATTATGTTGAATAGGAGACAACCTTGTCTTATTCCTGAACTTAGAGGGAAGTCTTTTAGTCTTTTATGGTAGCATGGGTTTGGCATATATTATGTTGAGGTATGTTCCTTCCATACCTCATTTCTTGATAACTTTTATCATAATGTTGAACTTTGTTAAATGCTTCTTCTGCATCTATTGAAATGATTATATGATTTTTTTTTCTGTCAATTGTGATGTATCACATTGATTTGTGTATGTCAAACTATCCTTGCATCCTAGGGATAAATTCCACTTGATCGTGGTGAATGATCTTTTAATGTGCTGCTGAATTTACTTGCAAGTATTTTATTGAAATTTTTACATCTATAATTATCAGGTATATTGGCCTGTAGTTTGCTGGCAGTGTCCTTTTCTATCTTTGGTAAGGGACTAGATTGGGTGCATTCAGAATGGTATGGTTGTAGAGTCTGGTTTTGGTATTAGGAAATGCTGGTCTAGTAAATTGAATTTGGGAGTGTTCCTTCCTGTTTCTTGGAGGAGTTTAAGAAGGATTGTTTGGTAAAATTCTCCTGTGAAGCCATCTGCTGCTGGGCTTTTCTTTGTTGGGAGATTTATTATTGCAGATTGTCTCTCCTTAGTAGTAATTGGTGTGTTCAGATTTTCTGTTTCTTCCTCAGTCTTGGTAGGTTGCATGTTTTTAAGAATTTTTCCCATTTCTTATAGGCTGTCCAGCTTGTTGCCACATAGTTATTCACATTAGCCTCCTAGAATTCTTTGTATTTCTGTAGTGTGAGTTGCAATGTCTCTTTTTTTCATTTATAATTTTGTTCATTTATGTCTTCTCTTTTCCTTGCTTAGTCTATCTAGCCAAAGGTTTGTCAATTTTGTTATCTTTTCAAAGAACCATCTCTTAGTTTTGTTAATCTTTTCTATGTTTTTGACTACACTTTTAAGAGATTTACTCTGGTTGTTCTATCGAGAATGGTCTATAGTGGTGTCAGAATAGAGTCAGGGAGACTGGTTAGGAGGTTAAGGCAAGAGATGAGGATGGCCTTGATCAGGGTAGTGGCAGTGGGAAATGGAGATTTAAAGAGAGATTTATGAAGTATAATAGACATATGTAGTGTTTTAGTGTCCTTTCTTTGTAAAATGGGGGTAATTGTATTTCTGGGGTGGTTGTAAGGATTAAGAGTGCTAAATATGTAAGGTACTTGGCTCAGTAAGTACTGGCATATAGTAAATATCTAACTTATATCTAACTAAATATCTAGTTGTTATTGTTGCTGTTATTGTTATAACTGCTGTTGGCTAGATGTGGAAGGTAAAGTTGAAATCAGGAATGACTAAGAAGTTTCTGGCCCACATGGCCTGATGGATGCTACTAAGATAAGGAACCATAGGAAAAGCAGGTTTGAGACAGGAGAAAGTTGATGTGTTCTGGTTTGGCAATACTGAAGTGCATGTGAGATGTACATGGGATAGGTGGATGGAAGAGGATCTTGACTGAAGATTCAGATTTTAGAGTCTCTAGCATATAGAAAGTCACAGGTTGGTAGGATATCATCCCAGAATGTAAGAAGGGAGAAAAGAAGGCTATAGTTTAGAATTTTTAGGGCCACCAGTATTTATAGGACTAGCAGAAGAAGAGGTGGCAGGGAAGGAATGGTACTTTTTTCTTCCTCCTTTTCCTAATGGAAGTGGAAATAGAGGAAGTTAGGCAAAGGGATGGGCAAACTGTTTTAGGCAAAGGTGATATCTGGGTGCCCTCACCTGTCCAAGGCTCTTCCATGATACCGCATGGCCTTTTCAGCCTCACATTATGATCCAAGCCTGTGTTTCCTAGTTGCAGCCCCGTAGCCTGGAATTTTCTTCCTTTTTTCCTCTGTCCTGTTC
Organism: Mellivora capensis; assembly: GCA_004024625.1. Taxonomy (NCBI): domain Eukaryota; kingdom Metazoa; phylum Chordata; class Mammalia; order Carnivora; family Mustelidae; genus Mellivora; species Mellivora capensis. The sequence goes on along the minus strand of PISX010002466.1, from coordinate 79,290 downwards.
AGGCCCCATGGGAAGCCTTCCAGACCCTGCTGTTTTGGCCTCTGCTCCAAGAGTAGTGTAGCACTTGCACTGGGGAGGACCAGGAAAGATTAGAGTTGATCTAGTATCTAGAAGCAAAGTTCGGTTTGTTTGTTTGTTTGTTTTTAAGATTTTATTTATTTATTTGACAGAGAGAGAGATCACAAGTAGGCAGAGAAGCAAACAGAGAGAGGGAGAAGCAGGCTCCCTGCTGAGCAGAGAGCCCGATGCGGGGCTTGATTCCAGGACCCTGAGACCATGACCTGAGCTGAAGGCAGAGGCTTCTGTCTTCACCTGCCACCCAGGTGCCCCTAGAAACAAACTTTGGTTTAAATCTTGACTCTGTCACTTAACAGCTAGTTGGTCTTTAGGCAGGCTCCAGTATCCTCATTTATAAAATTGAGATACCAATATCTATTTTGTGGATTGTTACAAACATTCGTAAAAATGTATGTAATGTCTGGCATCTAAGAAACAACTCTGTAAATTATTATTATTATTAATACTATTACATTAGTTATTTATTTTAAAGATACATTTATTTGCGAGAGAGAGTACATGAGCGTGCATGTGTGAGTAGGGTGAGGGGCAGAGGGAGATAATCCTCAACAGACTCTCTGCCAAGATCAGAGCCCTTGATCTGGGGGGGCTTGAGCCATGACCCCGAGGATCATGACCTGAGCTGAAATGAAGAGTCAGATGCTTAACCGACTGAACCACCCAGGCACCCCTTATTTATTTTTAAGATTTTATTTTTAAGTAATCTCTGTACCCAACATGGGGCTCAAACTTACAACCTTGAGATCAAGAGTCACATGCTCTACTGACTGAGCCAGCCAGGCACTCCACATTAATTACTTAAAAAAATATATTATTTTAGAGAGGGAGAGAGCAAGAGCAGGAGGGGCAGAGGGAGAGAGAGTCTCAAGCTGACTCTGTGTGGACCCAGATGCAGGGCTTGATCTCACGACCCTGAGATAGCCTACTGAGCCAAAACCAAGAGTTGGACAGTTAACTGAGCCACCCAGGTGCCTCTTAATTACCTTTTTATTTTTATTTATTTATTTGAGAGAGAGAACGAGTGGGGAGAGGGACAGAGAGGGAGAAGCAGGCTCCCTACTAAGCATGGAGCTTGGTGTGGGGCTCGATCCCAGCACCCTGAGATCATGACCTGAGCTGAAGGCAGACACTTAACCAACTGAGCCACCCAAACACTATTTAATAACTTTTTTAAAATTTAATTTTATTTTTTTAGTGTTCCAAGATTCATTGTTTATGCACCACACCCAGTGTGGTGCAGTACATGCCCTCCTTAATACCCATCACCAGGCACACCCATCCATCCACTCCCCTACCCCTCCAAAACCCTCAGTTTGTTTCTTAGAGTCCACAGTCTCTCATGGTTTGTCTCCCCCTCTGATTTCCCCCAATTCACTTTTCCTTTGCTTTTCCTAATGTCCTCCATGTTATTCCTTATGCTCCACGAGTGAAACCATATGATAATTGATTTTCTCTGCTTGACTTATTTCACTCAGCATAATCTGCTCCAGTCCTGTCCATGCTGATACAAAAGTTGGGTATTCATTCTTTCTGATGGCTGCGTAATATTCCGTTGCATATATGGACCGTATCTTCTTTATCCATTCATTTGTTGAAGGGCATCTTGGCTCTTTCCACAGTTTGGCGATTGTGGCCATTGCTGCTATGAACATTGGGGTACAGATGGCCCTTCTTTTCACTACATCTGTATCTTTGGGGTAAATACCCAGTAGTGCAATTGCAGGGTCATAGGGAAGCTCTACTTTTAATTTCCTAAGGAATCTCCACACTGTTTTCCAAAGTGGCTGCACCAACTTGGATTCCCACCAACAGTGTAAGAGGGTTCCCCTTTCACCACATCCTCTCCAACATTTGTTGTTTACTGTCTTGTTAATTTTGGCCATTCTAACTGGTATAAGGTGGTATCTCAATGTAGTTTTGATTTGAATCTCCCTGATGGCTAGTGATGATGAACATTTTTTCAAGTGTCTGTTAGCCATTTGTATGTCTTCATTGGAAAAGTGTCTGTTCATGTCTTTTGCCCATTTTTTGATGTGATCATCTGTTTTGTGTGTGTTGAGTTTGAGGAGTTCTTTATAGATCCTGGATATCAGCCTTTTGTCTGTACTGTCATTTGTGAATATCTTCTCCCATTCCGTGGGTTGCCTCTTTGTTTTGTTGACTGTTTCCTTTGCTGTGTAGAAGCTTGTTATCTTGATGAAGTCCCTAAATTTTGCTTTTGTTTCCTTTGCCTTTGGAGACATGTCTTGAAAGAAGTTGCTGAGGCTCATGTTGAAGAGGCTACTGCCTATGTTCTCCTCTAGGATTTTGATAGATCCCTGTCTCACATTGAGGTCTTTCATCCATTTTGAGTGTATCTTTGTGTATTTGGTATAAGAGAATGGTCGAGGTTCATTCTTCTATACATAGCTGTCCAGTTTTCCCAGCACCATTTATTGAAGAGACTGTCTTTTTTTTCCCCACTGGATATTTTTCCTGTTTTGTCAAAGATTATTTGACCATAGAGTTGATGGTCCATATTTGGGCCCTCTACTCTGTTCCATTGGTCTATGTGTCTGCTTTTGTGCCAGTACCATGTTGTCTTGGTGATCACAGCTTTGTAGTAAAGCTTGAAATCAAGCAACGTGATGCCCCCAGCTTTGTTTTTCTTTTTCAACATTTCCTTAGCAATTTGGGGTCTCTTCTGATTCCATACAAATTTTAGGATTGTTTGCTCCAGCTCTTTGAAAAATGCCAGTGGAATTTTGATCAAAATGGCATTGAAAGTATAGATTGCTCTAGGCAGTATAGACATTTTAACAATGTTTATTCTTCCGATCCATGAGCATGGAATGGTCTTCCATCTTTTTGTGTCTTCTTCAGTTTCCTGCATGAGTGTTCGGTAGTTCCTTGAGTACAGATCCTTTACCTCTTTGGTTAGGTTTATTCCAAGGTATCTTATGGTTCTTGGTGCTATAGTAAATGGAATCGATTCTCTAATTGCCCTTTCTATAGTTTCATTCTTAGTGTATAAGAAAGCAACTGATTTCTGTGCATTGATTTTGTATCCTGCCACATTACTGAATTGCTATATGAGTGGAGTCTTTTGGGTTTTCCACATAAACTATCATGTCATCTGTGAAGAGAGAGAGTTTGACTTCTTCTTTGCCAATTCGAATACCTTTTATTTCTTTTTGTTGTCTGATTGCTATTGCTAGAACTTCTAGTACTATGTTGAACAACTGTGGCGAGATTGGGCACCCATGTCATGTTCCTGATTTGAAAAGGAAGGCTGTCAGCTTTTCCCCATTGAGAATGATATTCCTTGTGGGTTTTTCACAGATACATTTTATGAAGTTGAAGAATGTTCCCTCTATCCCTGTACTTTGAAGAGTTTCAGTATGGAAAGGATGCTGTATTTTGACAAATGCTTTTTCTGCCTCAATTGAGAGGACCATATGGTTCTTCTCTCTCCTCTTATCAATGTGTTCTGTCACATTGATTGATTTGCTAATATTGAACCTCCCTTGCATCCCCGGGTTAAATCTCACCTGGTCATAGTGGATAATTTTTTTTTAATGTACTGTTGGATCCTATTAGCTAGGATCTTGTTGGGAATCTTGACATCCATATTCATCAGGGATATTGGTCTGAAATTCTCCTTTTTGATGGGGTCTTTGCCTGGTTTGGAGATCAAGGTAATGCTGGCTTCATAGAAAGAGTCTGGAAGTTTTCCTTGTGTTTCTGTTTTTTGAAACAGCTTTAGCAGAGTAGTTATTATTTATTCTTTGAATGTTTGGTAGAATTCCCCAGGGAATCTGTCAGGTCCTGGACTCTTGTTTTTTTGGAGGTTTTTGATCACTGCTTCAATCTTGTTACTAGATATTGGTCTATTCAGGTTGCCCAATTTCTTGCTGTTTTAGTCTTGGAAGTTTATAGGTTTCCAGGAATGCATCCATTTCTTCTAGGTTCCTTAACTTATTGGCATATAACTGTTGATAATTTCTGATTATTGTTCTGTTTCCTTTATGTTAGTTGTGATCTGTCCCCTTTCATTCATAATTTTATTAATTTGGATTCTCTGTCATTTCTTTTGGATTAATTTGGCCAGTGGTTTATCAATCTTATTAATTCTTTCAAAGAACCACCTTATAGTTTTGTTGATGTGTTCTACTACATCTCTGGTTTCTAACTCATTGATCTCTGCTCTAATCTTAATTATTTCCCTTCTTGTGCTTGAGGTTGGCTTAATTTGTTGTTGATTTTCCAGTTCTTTAAGGTGTAAAGAGAGTTGGTGTATTAGGAATTTTTCAGTTTTTCTGCGTGAGGCTTGGATGGCTATGTATTTTCCTCTTAGGACTGCCTTTGCTGTATTCCATAGATTTGGACCAGTGTATCTTCATTTTCATTGGTCTCCATGAATTGTTTAAGTTCTTCTTTGATTTCCTTGTTGATCCAAAGATTCTTGAGCAGGATGGTCTTTAGCTCCCAAGTGTTTGAATTCCTTCCAAACTTTTTCTTGAGGTTGAGTTCCAGTTTCAAAGCATTGTGGTCTGAGAATATGCAGGGAATAATCTCAACCTTGGTATCGGTTGAGCCGTGATTTGTGACCCAGTGTGTGGTCTATTCTAAAGAAAGTTCATGTACACTTGAGAAGAATGAGGATTCTGTTGTTTTAGGGTGGAATGTCCTGTATAGATAATATATGAGGTCCATCTGGTCCAATGTGTCATTCAAAGCTCTTGTTTTTTTGTTGATTTTCTGGTTAGATGATCTGTCTATTGCTGAGAGTAGCATGTTAAAATCCCCTACAATTAATGTATTCCTATCACTATGACTCTTCATTTTGATTAACCGTTGGCTTATGTATTTGGTTGCTCCCATGTTGGGGGCATAAATATTTACAATTGTTAGATCTTCTTGGTGGGTAGACCCCTTAAGAATGATGTAGTGTCCTTCTGTATCTCTGACTACAGTCTTTAACTTAAAATCTAATTTATCTGATATGAGAATCGTTACCTCAGCTTTCTTTTGAGGCCCATTGGCATGAAAGATGGTTCTCCATCCCTTCACTTTCAGTCTGGATGTATCTTTAGGTTCAAAATGTGTCTCTGGTAGACAGCATATGGATAGGTCCTGTTGTTTTATCCAGTCTGCAACCCTGTGCCATTTTATGGGAGCATTTAGGCCATTCATGTTGAGAATGGTTATTGAATGATAAGTTTTCCTTGACATCGTGTTTCCTGTGAAGTCCTTGTTTCTATAGATTGTCTCTAAATTTCTGTTCTGTGTCACTCTTGGGTTCTTTCTTCTTTTATAGAACCCCCCCTTAATATTTCTTATAGGGTCAGCTTGGTGGTCACATAATCTTTTAAACCTTGCCAGCCTTGGAAGCTCTTTATCTCTCCATCCATTCTGAATGTCATCCTTGCTGGATAAAGTATTCGTGGCTGCATGTTCTTTTCATTTAGTGCCCTGAACATGTCTTGTCAGCCCTTTCTGGCTTGCCAGGTTTCTGTGGACAGATCTGACATTATTCTGATGGTCCTCCCTCTGTATGTAAGGAATCTCTTCCCCCTAGCTGACCTTAAGACATCTTCTCTGAATTTGTGAGTCATGAATTTCACAATTATGTGCCTAGAGGTCTTTCTACCCTTGTTGATCCCTTGTTGATCTTGGGGGGGTGTTCTTTCTGCTTCTAGAACACAAACACTTGTTCTGTTCCCCAGATTAGGGAAATTTTCATCCAGGATTTGTTCAACTATATCTTCTAGTCTTCTCGCTCTCCACCCCCTCAGGGATCCCAGTAATTCTGATGTTGGAATGTTTCATGGCATCATTTATTTCCCTAATTCTGTTTTCATGGCTTCTGAGCCTGTTCCAGGCCCCCTCCTGATCCTCCTGTTCTACCAGTTTGTCTTCTAGATCACTAATTCGATCTTCTGCCTCATTTACTCTAGCTGTTAGAGTATTTAGATTAGATTGGATCTTATTGATAGCATTTTTAAGTTCTGCCCAGATCAGCCCTCACTTCTGCCCATAGAGATTCTATGTTGCCACTAATGGTCTTCTCCCACCTGGCTATTGCCTGGATGATTGTTACCCTGAATTCTATTTCTGACATATTGTTTATGTCCATATCCAGTAGTTCTGTGGCAGAGTCACAGTCTCTGAATTTTTCCTCTGTTGGGTGTTCCTCCTTCTAGTCATTTTGGTGAGAGGTGGTTGAGGGGATGTATAACTGAATGTATCAAACATGATCCAGGCAAGGTGCATCTCTTCACTGATGATTTTCTGCCTCCGCTCCTCCAAGATCCAGAACTGTATAGTTTTACATCTCAGGCTGATTTCATGGATGTTCAGAGTGGTAGATATTCTGGTAGATATTTAGCTCAATTCAGGGGACTGGTTGAAACAGAGTATCCTACTTCTCCACCATCTTGCCCCCCCCCTTAATTACTTTTTTATGTTTCTTTTTTTCTACTAGATTTTGAGTGCCCTTTTAGCAATAGTGTCATCACTGTAAATGCTCAGTAAATTTTGTCAAGGAATGAATGAATGGATTTCATAGGTATTAACATTGTACATTTTGAGGTAGACACTTTGTTAATTTCTACTGTTAATTTTTCTGTTTAGAGATCTTGCTGGCTTGTCATTTTTACCATCTTATTTACTGAAACCCATTTTAGCAGAATCTGGTAGCTCACAGAACAAGAAACCTACGTTTATGGATGAGGAGGTCCAAAACATACTCATCAAGATGACAGGCCTGGATTTGCAAAAGGTTTTTAAGGCATCTATACAAGAACTGAAGCCACCAACCTATAAGCTCATGACTCAGGCACAGTTGGAGGAGGTACGTGAATACAGAAATACTGGTAGAATACCTTTCTTTAAAGGGTTAAACAAGATTTCCAAAGGTCCCTCCAGATACCAGTAGCTGCTTTTCTGTTTGCACTCATGGTGGAGAGTTCCAGGCACAGACTAAGAAATGGGAACAGGCAGGCAGAGTGAAACAGGGAGCATGGCCAGAATTAGACTGGGGCCAATGGGTCAGGTCTAGGTGTCCAAGCAGAGCCTCCTCTGCTCCCAAACCTGCCAGAGTATCCATTCTTTGTCCTGCCTGGTTCAGGTTCCTTCCTTGAAAAAAGCTGCTTTGAGGATGATGATTTGGTGGGATTATGGATCCTGCTGAACCACAGACTACTCTAGGCATCAGTCCTCCTGGAGTCGTGGGTATGAGTGCTTTGTGGAAAATGCTCTGATGTATGAATAGGTAAAGCGTTACTGCTCCTTTTTCCAATTCAAAGTAAGTTACAGTCATAGCAAAACATTCAGATATCCAGTAGTATATCACGTGAGGAGTAAAAATACCATTTTTATGTCTCAGAGGTAATCACTGCTAACAGTATGGCTTGGAGCAGTGTGGTCAGTGGTTAAGAGTGTGGGCACTGGAGTTGAGTGGCCAGGGTTCAAATCCCAGTGCTACAACTTCTTAGCAATTTACTTCACATGTGTGTGCTCCTATTTTCTCTTCCATGAAATGAAATAACAGTGTCACCTAGCTCGTAAGGTAGTTTGTGGATATTAAATGAGCCAAATACATTCTGAGTATTTGAACGATATATGGTGCATAGTACACACACAATAGATGAAATCCTTTATTCTATTTCAAGCAGCTTTTGTGGCCTGGCTCTGTCTCAAAGCATTCCTTTGCTGTGGTGAAAATGGTTGAGCCTGTAAGTGGTGCTCTCAGCCACACCACAGAGTTGGCAAAGGCCAGGGCCCAGGAGCCTTTTCACTCACTGATTTGGGGCTAGAGCTTCTTCTCTTTGTAGTTCTTGGCATTTTTGTTTTTTTTGTTTGTTTGTTTGTTTTTTTTCTTGGCATTTTTTTATCAGTATCTGCTTTTGTCAGATGGTCCTTCTGGCTTGCAACCTTGTGGCTTTCCTTAAGAAATATTTTATTTCATTAGGCTACAAGAAAGGCAATTGAGGCAGCTAAAGTACGATTAAAAATGCCACCGGTTCTGGAAGAACGAGCACCAATAAATGACGTGTTAGCTGAAGATAAGATTTTGGAAGGAACAGAAACAGCCAAATACGTATTTACTGATATATCATATAGCATACCACATCGGGTGAGTATATGTCTAATTGCAAAATGATCTTTATTTGAAATATGTGGAGATGGGTCTGAGGGACAAGGGTCAACATTATTGTGACCCACCTGTCTCTGAATCTTTCAAACCAGAATTCCTGTGGCTGGGTGAGACCCTCTGGAAAATCCAGCCCAGCATAAGGAAGAAGAGAAATGCAGATCAGTCCATCATCATCATGTTACCATTTCCCTACGGATTATGGACACACTTTATTCCAGATCAAGAAAGAGACAGGTGTGCTGAGACAGTAGTAGTTTACAGACAAACCCATCCCCAAACCACAAATAAGCAGAAATCTTCAAGGCAGTGAGAGAAGGGGATTCTTTCTGCCGGTTAGACTAACTCCCTTAGCTGAAACATTTTGAGAAAATGGTTTCTTTCTTGTAAAGTCTTGAGGATGCCAAAAAACCCAGACTTCCCAAAGGATTTTCAATTTTCAGAATTTGCAGAAAGAATGACAGGTTTCCGGAGGTACTTTTCAGACACCACTTGCTTCTTCTGTTGTGGTTTTTATCCTCTAGCTCCTCTTCCTTTGATGGCCAATTCCAAAAGAACACTCTGGTACTTGTAAAATATATCAGTTTTGTGTTTGAATCTTTTCAATTAAGAATGAAACAAGCGATTTACAATTCAACCCACAGAATGCAGTAGAATACCATGTAACACTACAGTTGGGAGAAGGACCACCCCACATTAATCTTTTTATCATCTATGATTATGGTCAGAAGACATGATTTGAGCCATGTCCATGTCTGTACATCAACCATCTCTACACCTGCCATGATAAACAGGGATCACAGAGTTTCATTTTAATTAAAATTTATGCTCTGGGGTGCTTGACTATATGTTTGGAGTACTTTGAAGGGTGTTTATGGAAGCATTTTATAACCTGAAAGGGAGAAAGGAACTTAGGATTCAAATTGCCAGTCCTTTTGAGGAATAACTGTGGTATTTAGACATCTGTAATTTTTTTCTATTTGCAGTACTTGATGAAAGTTTTAATTATATTGTCCTCAGAACACATTCAATGACTCTTACACCTCTGAAAAGTAGAAAATTAGTACTATCTGGTTAATTTATACAGTAATCAAATGTGTATCAATTACCTGCTATGTGCAAAATTCTATGTAAGTCACTGGGTATCTCAAAGAATTATAATCAACAGTTCCTGCCCTTTTTCAGTTTTCTGACAGTATCTGAGCAGTATCAAGAATCTTGCTTATGATAAATTGCCAGTTGAATGGAACATACAGTAGGTGGAATTCAGAGGAAAGGGATCTCATGACCTAGGATTTGGTAGTTGGAAGAGTGAGGAGACCAGAGGCAGGTGGACAGTCTCTCTGACACATTTATGTCTTATCCCAGTTTGGGGAATTATAGAGATGTGGAATTAAGACTCCACATTCCTGGGTTTGTTTCTTTTACCCCAGGGACTTTAGAAGTAGATCAAAAAGTAGTAAAGTCTGTTTCTGTGAGACTTTGTGATGCGGAAGTGAAACAGTTTGAAAGGTCTCATAGCACTTCTTTGCTCTGAAATGGATTTAGACGAATCTCTGACCAGCTTTTTTCAGTTGAACCATTTTATGTATTAAACCCACTTTAGGACTGTAGTTGGCACTTAGCAAATGCTTTCATTTTAGATTTGTCAGAGGCACAGCAGTGATGGAAGCAGTGAAGGAAGTATCAAATCTTGCAAAGTGTTTGAGGTTTAAAATTATCATTGAAATCATATACAATTGCATTTTGCATCTCCTAGTTGCATTTTGTATTTTGATTGCAAATTATTCTTATAGTGGTGCTTAGTGGAACACTGGAACTAGAAATAAGTCTTCACACACCCACCCTTGATTTTGTTTTCTATTTCAGGAGCGTTTTATTGTTGTCAGAGAACCAAGTGGGAGGCTACGCAAAGCCTCTTGGGAAGAACGGGACAGGATGATACAAGTTTATTTCCCAAAAGAAGGCCGTCGAGTTTTAACACCAGTAATTTTCAAGGAAGAAAATCTTAAGGTAAGGCGACTTTGGTTTCCTAGAGTCAGTGGTGATGGTTTCTTTGTGGAATAAGTTGGCTCTGGTGCTACAGGGCTTCTGCTTTGATAAACACAGATACGTTTCTGATGATGACTCTTCTACTGTTCTCTATCTTGCAATTGGCTTAGTTGGGGTTTGAATCTAGGTGTGACAGTTATGAAGCCTGTGTTATTTCTGCCTCACACTTACTGGGCACAGAAGTGGATGAGCACATCTGTCACGGCAGCAGGACAGGTGTTGAACTTTGATGTTTTTCTCATCTAATTCCATCTGTGCTGTGTGGTTTTAGACCATGTATAGCCAGGACCGGCACGTTGATGTCCTCAATCTCTGCATTGCCCAGTTTGAGCCAGATTCCACTGAATATATCAAAGTGAGTATCTTTTATAGTTTCTAAGTATGGACTTAAGTATGGTTATGAGTAAGATTTTTATAGGGGGAAGAGAAGAGAAATACCTGAACATCTATTAAGCACCTGATGTACATCAGCTGTTTTATCCTCACAGCAGCCCTTGAGTTAAGGACGGAGAATTTTAGCTTGGAGCATTCTATAGCTTGCTGTAAGTTGCACAGCTAGTAAGTAGTAGTGTTAGGGACCCAAACTTGACGGCAGAGCTGCTGCTCTTTTATCATACAGGAACAGAGTCATTTACTAAAATTTGCCAAGATGTAATGTATGTGTCCTACAATTCAGTTTAGTGAGCAATCATGTAGTGCTTTCTTCATACAGTATTGCAAATAGTATAGTGACAACATGAACTAGGATAGGGTGTGCTGTGTCAAAGCTTGTAGTCCGGAATTGATTGTGGGGAAGGGTGCCAGGTAAGTATGCAGATAATTATCACCTTAGGTTTGAAATGTTAGGTGCTAAGAGAAGATTACAGAGTGCTTTCAGGAAAGGTTTCATAGGGGTCTTGGACAGGGTTCTAGAAGGGCAGGGAACGTTGTGAAGTTGGGTGAGAAGAGGTTCCAGGCAGCAAGAGGAACAGTGTGAACAACAAGCAGGAAACAGTGTGCTTGCAAATGGTCAGTCATCTGGTTTGCTTAATATGCAGTGTATATGTATGGGAGGTGTTCAAGGTTAAACTGGAAAAGTAAATAGAGCCGTGTCACGGGTGACCTCAGATGCTAGGCTCAAGAATCTGGACTTCATTCAGCAGGACTTTGAAAGCCTTTTGAACACAGGAATGCCCTTATTGTAGTCCTTAGTTGGCACGATCAGTCTGGAAGAGCTTAAGGAGCATTAGTTAATAAGGTGGAAAGGGGTAGTTGATCGAATTGGGGAAAAACGGAGAAGTGAAAAAATATGCTTGATTTTATTTTATTTTTTAATTTTCTAGTGACCAAGATAATGGTGGTCCATTATTTTCTAGTGGTGTGTGTGTATATATATATATATAAATATATAAATATATATATATATTAATATATATATATATTAATATATATATATAAATAGGTGCTTCATAAACAGTGGTTGGCTGCTGAAAGTACTTGCGACATGGCTACGCTTCTACAGTGCAGGGTTGCTCTAAACCATACCTACTGGTTATTCAGAGTAGAGGCAGATGTAAATAGGCCTGGTTTACTGGTCCTTTCTTGGGCAACACTCATGCAAGTAAATGTGTATCCAGTAATGCTCACTTTTACTTTTAATGTTTCTGGAAAAAAAACTGCATTTTATGTGAATAGATTCATCATCAGACCTATGAAGACATAGATAAACATGGAAAGTATGACCTTTTACGTTCAACAAGACACTTCGGTGGAATGGCTTGGTATCTTGTAAATAAGAAAAAGATTGATGGTTTACTGATTGACCAGATTCAGAGAGATTTGTAAGTACGAGCTTAGTAAGTAAAAGAAATTCTTACAGTAAATAAATACAGTAAATCTGTATTTGAGCTATTTTTTCCTCAGTGATGACAGTGTATTGTCCAGTGAAATACTTTCCACTTACCTCCTTTATTTATGGGTTGGTTCTTCCATCACAACCCACTTTTCTGTCTTTGCTTTCGTGTTATTTAAATAGGGCTAGATTCTCTGAAAGAGTAAGTGGCTGTGGATCTGTATTATATACCTTGGATACTGACTTATCCTGGGCCTTACCAGTGTTCCTGGGTATCAGTGAACTTTCCAGACACTCAAAGGGGATTAAATGGGAAATGTAAAGACATAATCTCTGGCAGGTACTTGTTTTGTGGTGGAACTGGGGCTTTTCAGTAAAAGTAATCATTTAATTTATGAAAATACTATTGCTTTTGATATCCCTTGCTTTTGCAAGATTTTTAAGGCACTGAAAATTATATTTTTTCCCAAAGTTACATGAAACAAGGAATGTCTACTGTATTTTAACATGTAGGTATTTTAACTGGTGAGCTCCCAGGTTTCTAGCTGAAACAACAGTGTACTTTACAACTTGTGATGAAACTAAAAAAATTGTTCGTGAGTATCAGTTGGATTAGAACTACCAAAATGACAAGAAAACCAGTGTGGCTCTAAGAAAGTCAGCTTTCTACAAAAAGTCATTGACTGACTCAAAAGTCTGAACTACAAGAGGGTTTAGTGATTCCTGCCACCTTCAGACTTTAAGGCGCTGTAACTCAGCATATCCTCCATGTCATCTGATCTAAGCCATTCACATAAAGGCCCTAAGGCTTTCGGAAATAGAAAGTTCCACAGATACTATCTAAGAAATACATTCCATATTTGGAAAAAGAGCACCATTTCTCACAAAAGCAGCATTCCTAATGGTAGATGTCTTCAGGCCAGCTCATTTCACCAGCAAGTGTAGTGTAATCCAATTCAGAGGGCATATATGCCTTCATCCCACGTAAGTAGGGGGCTGGTTGACAGTCATGAGGATACTCAAAAAATGGGACCTGTTTTCAGGCAATTTAGCAATGACATCTCCTGTGAATGAATTTTCTTATAAAGTTCTTTTTTTTAAAAGATTTTATTTATTTATTTGAGAGAGAGACAGTGAGAGCATGAGAGGGGAGAAGGCCAGAGGGAGAAGCAGACTCCCCGTGGACCCGGGAGCCTGATGCGGGACTCGATCCCAGGACTCTGGGATCAGGACCTGAGCTGAAGGCAGTCGCTTAACCAACTGAGCCACCCAGGCACCCCTCTTATAAAGTTTTTTAGATGGACTCATTCTGAAATGATTTTATTATAAACACATCTAACATTTTCTAAACAATTAGAGTAAGAAATGTGTAACTGAACATTAAAGTTCTTTATCAAAGTGTATTAATTTATATTATAGTAATACTCATTACCACATGTAAGTTTTACATCCAAAGCAGTTTACTTGTGTACTGGGAGGGAGTTTTTGAGTATTTAATTTTCCTGCTCTGCATTAATTAAAACCATTCTTGTGGGATTTCTGACCAGGACAGTGTGCTGCAAATCCCAGACTAGACAGTAGAGGGTGCATGTCCTCACTGAATGGAACCCAAGGCAGAACTAAGATTCTACTTGTTTATTTCAGACTCAAGTCTCACTGTTGGTTTTTGTAATTGAGATTCTTTTAAAATCTTTTTGAACATGTAAACTTATTTGCTCTTATTTTCAAATATGGGCTGGGTGTTGAACTAACTTGTTCAGTAAGATGCAGGCATTATACTGTAGCATGAATACAATGAAGCCCTAACCAGAAATCTAAATATAGAAGCCCAGTTAAGCTCTTTACAGGACCACATGCTTCTGAGCTCCAAAGGGGATTTTATTATTTGGGAAATTTTTGTTGCCATGTTTACTAGACTTTGTTAGTATATATCAAGCACATATATTTGTAATGAACGTGTCTCAGTATTTTTCCCTGAAAAATTTTACTATAAGAACAGCCCTGGTTTCTCAGTTCTCCCAGAAGATGGCCTTGAGAGTGAATGGGCCTTGGGATAAGCCTAGAGCATTTCTCTGAGTTCACTATGGCTTGAGAAGTTCTTTACTTACACAGTCCAGGTTTAATAGGAAAACAGGAAAATTAGTGAGATAGCTGGGGAAACACTGAATTATGGTGTTTTTAATCCCTCTACCCCCACAGCTGGAAAGCAGTAACTCATAACCTCAAAAGCACAAGCATTTTAGAAAGGGTATTTACCCCTTCAGCTTTGAGGTGGCACATGGCAGGCAGGTGTTGGCTATGTGAGAAGATAGTGATTGATTGGTTTGGGGAAGGCCAAGGTTGTTTTTATGCTGATAAAAGTTGTTTAGAGGTTTCTAAAAAGTAAGTACATACCGGAAGAACTGAATTCTAGATTGTTAAAGTAGAATCTGACATTCCTTCTGACTGAGGAGCATAATTTCAGATTTACTCCGCTATGATGCTCATTTTTAACTAATGGGTTCTTGTGAATAGACTGGTGGCCTGAGAATCTTTCCTTGGACTCCTAGGAGGCCTCTTGTGGAGGCATTTATTCATTAATTCAGAGTCTTAATGAAAATCTGTTAGCAGACGATGTCACTGCTAATGAACTTGAAGGCAAGCGGCTTTGAGCATCCCCTGACCACCAGCCTCCAGCTTATGTGGGATGAAGGTAATATTCCTGCCCTCTGAGTTGGATTACATTATTATCTGCCTGTGAAGTGGGCTGGCCTACCAGCCATCTAACATTAAGAATGCTATTTCTATGAGAAGTGATTCTCTGTTTCCAAAAAGAATACAGTCACATTTAGAATATATCCACTTTTGGGGACACCTGGGTGGCTCAGTTGGTTAAGCAGCTGCCTTCGGCTCAGGTCATGATCCCAGCGTCCTGGGATCGAGTCCCATATCGGGCTCCTTGCTCAGCAAGGAGTCTGCTTCTCCCTCTGCCTCTTCCTGCCACTCTGTCTGCCTGTGCTCACTCTGTCTGATAAATAAAATAAATAAAATCTTAAAAAATATATATATATTCACTTTCATAAACTGGGTACTGCCTGTACTGATTGCTGCCCTGCCTACTGCAGAATGGATATGAAGCTTAAAATTAGCTGATTTTCTGAAAATGCCTTTGAAAATACAAAACTTAAAGGCTTAAAAAATTTCTGGCCCAAGGAAAGTTTAAAGTGTAATTTAGTTTTATGTTGGGACACATTTTTATAAATGCAGAAAACCCACTGATGGCAGTAAATCCTTTCCCTCTAGAGTTGATGATGCCACCAGCCTGATCCAGCTGTATCACCTCCTCCATCCAGATGGCCAGTCAGCTCAAGAGGCCAAAGAGCAGGCTGCTGAGGGAGTACATTTAATTAAGGTAAAGGGACTTTTCCCACAGTCTGTTGTATTATGATAAAACTGAGTTGGGAAGAATTCTGAAATGGGGCATATCTAATGGTAACTAAACAGATTCACATATACAGGAGATGCGTGATCTTGAAATAGTAACTAGAGCCCCCCCTGTATTTCTTCATCTGATAACAGGAACAGATGGGATGGGGTTCGGGGGGAGCTGCAGCTGGAGTCCAAGTAGTTCAGATAGTAGGGCAGCAGCCCCCTTGTTCTTTGAGGTGATCAAGTCACCAGCAAGATAGGATGGAGGATGAGGCAGACACATGTTCCCAGTGCACACTCCTGTCCTAGAGTGTGGTCACATTCCTGTCCAGAAGGGGAGAAGGTGGTGCTTGTATATTACTCAGCCTTAGTTGCATTATCATTTTGGAAGTGCATGCCTCCCCAAACCATGGACTTACACAGATTTCTCTGTCACTGTATATTTTCATCTCTTCTAAGGTGCAGAACAGACATGGTTTTGTTGGTCTGGCTTCTCTCCCAATCTTATTTTAGGCATACTACAAAGCAGTTCTAAGGATAAAAATGACCAGCGATGACCCCCTAGGAGGAGTAGAGAGAAACTATGGTACCAATTTTGGTTTTCTATGATAGGCCAGATAAAGCAAACTGCTTTCGGGGAAAATATTTTTTAGCTTAAAACCTAATGATATACATTTTGATCTAGCAGGAGGTACAATGTCCGGTTTTATTTTTCTGGAAATAAGCTAAGAGAGCTGGCAGCCATATTAGGATTCTTCTGATGTTTAGAATAACTGTAGCTTGAACTGTGTCAGATACTATTTTTTGGTCCATGTAGTATGCTTATTGTTTTATAATCAGAAAAAAAAATTGTGAACCTTGGAAGACTTTTTTAACTGGGACTTTGCTAATACAGAAATGGAAAACTTTATAAATAGTATATGTCTATTGCTTAAAAGAGTTTCTTTTTTTAAACAGATCTTTGCAAAAACAGAAGCACAGAAGGGAGCATATATAGAATTAACACTACAAGGTTACCAAGAAACATTCATTAGCCCTTCTGCAGCTTCCTGAAAACATTTTTTAAATAAACTTCATTTTACTAAATTATAACTTGCTTTCTCTGTTAATGTTGAGCTGAATGTTTAAGAAAGTCAAAATTAAAAGTATGATGGGAGTTCCCTATATAAAATTGCTTTTTTTAACAGTGCTTCTAGCAGAAATACAAAGAATACCTTGTTACTCCACTCATTTTCCTAGGCTTAAAGAGGATAACTGAGTAACATATTTGAGTGCCTGGTTATGAATTTCTCTAATCAGACAGGTACACTGTTGAAGATCAAAAAAAAGTACTTGTATCTTTCTGTATTACCAAACAGGTAGTTTAAACAGAGCCCAGCTTAATGAGGTCAGAAGAGCTGGGTTTTAGATTCTGACTCAAGAAGCAAGTACACAAAATCGGGGTGAGGCATAAAAATCCAAGTATATAAACTTGGGGATGGGGGAACATTAAGAAAAAGGGTTAAGAGAATGTGAGCTGATCTCTAGCTGAGGTGTAGTTTGGCTCAGCCTTCTAAAACTAGAAGTTTATTTTCCTAATTTAGAAAGGAAACTTTCAAGTATTTTCATTAATTCAAGATTTTATGAGATATGGTCTAATGACAGTATGAAAAAAATCAAAGCCCACATTTGTTTTACTTAACAAGGAAACAGTGATTTAGATGCTGCATATAAACCACTCCTAAGATGAGAAGAGCACTGTGCTCCCAGTGAGCCACACACAGCCTTTTCATATAAAAAATCTAAGGAATTTCTCAGAGTCCAAAGTACTGTGGTCATCAGGGTGGCGATCAATACCTTTCCATAATAATGATCTATGAGTTGGGTTCTCAAGAAACATTACACTCAATCATCCAAAATGTCTTCATCCAGGTTGATGTCTGTTGTGTCAATATCTTCTAATTCCAAGTTATCCAGATCTACTTCCAGTTCAAGTAAACTCTGCAAAGAAAAGAGCACTTGGTTATCTCTGATAACCTTTTAAAGTTACCTCTGATTCATGATCCAAAGAGAACCAAAACAGTAGTCAAAAGGGGCATTTTCTCATTGCAAAGCCCCTGCTCTGAAAGTGATTACATCACTTGAAATGCAGAGGCCTGCCCATCCTGCAACCATTCATGGGGAGGGAAGGAGGAGTGAGCGTGGGGTTCCCCTGGAATATCTGGGTATGATGTCTGTACCTTTTCTTCTTTGTTGGCTGTGTGGGAGGCCACAATAACTGGAGTAGGAGAAGGAGGTTTCCCATCAAGTTCCTGAAAGCCCAATTGGAGACACAGACAAAGATGAAGGAATTTGTTCAGATAATTTTCCCCCAAGGGAAGCTGTTAGGATTAGGAAGTGGGAGAAGGTACTTAAAATGAACAAATCTTAACCAGATTATCTCATGCAGTATTCTACTGACCTGGTGAGCTGCAGATCTTGAGGGCTGGAAGCCTTTTGCCTCTTCCATAACATTTCTTTCTTCGTTTGGCTATGAGAATAAAGCAATGATGAAATATTCTGAAGTCAGTTCATCTCTGAACTTGACCCAAATCCCAGATATTAGCTCTCAGTCCAACAATAATGTATGTAAAGTGTGATGCACTTCTACACTTTAGTCACAATAAGTGAGGTCTGGCTGCCTGGAGACTCACCGTGACAAGTGGGTATTGCTTGGCTGGCCACAGATCAGCATGTGTTTCTTTCACCCATTCTTCCACAACAAAGGCTTCTTTTAATCCAGGAAAAAGGTTTTCATACTCTGTTGGATCGGCAAGGGATTCTGCGGCTTTCTGATTGACTTTTGAGAGATTTTCTCTCCAGAGTTTCACCACCCTATTGTAGAGATCATGGAACCAGAGGAAGACTGAGTAAGTGTGTTCTAGTTTTTATCTGAAACATTTGTTCCTAAAACTAAAAGTCTGTACCTTGAAACCTGACTGGGTAAGTAAGTCCGGGCCAGGAAGGCAGCTTCTGGCAGTCGGCCAGTTCTAATCAAGAGTTCCAAGCAAGCATCAAGCCTAAAGATTCAAAAGGAGAGGCACCATTACCAAGAATAGACAAAGAAATGCAGATTTAGCAATGCAAAGTCAGTATGCTTTCCCAACTTCCACACATACACATCGTTTCTGTCACTGAGCCATTTACTTGTCATCACCATTGTGTTTATATCCTCAATGGACTCCATAAGCATGAAGGACAGAGCAGGTTTGTGACCATTTTCAATCTCCTGATAACTTAAACAACTCCTAAGAAGAAGCTAACGGGGCTTTTTAAGACCAGCTAAGGCAGCTTGGACACACATTTTAAAGGCTTTCAGGAGCAGAAACTCAGTTTTACAAGTGGGGTCAACGAGGGCAATGTCTCCAATGTGGGCTGTGCCGGACAACCCAGTGATGCCCAGGCAGAAAATGTCCCGGTGCCTGTTTTCTTAATTTCTTTTTTTCTAAGTTTGATAAAGTATATAATCTGCTTTAGAATTCACAGGTTTTTGGCGGAAAAAACACAGGGTTTTGGGTTTTAGGTAATACAGTACATATACTATATATTACCTAACATCCTCAGCATCAATTTTACTATATGTGCTGCTGAAGTGAGCTTCAGCATCAAAAGTCATAAACATTAATATTCTGCAATAACACATGCATACTGGATGTGCTAAAAAACGAGTGGCATAAAACCAACTAATAATAGTACTTCAGAGTTCAGGTTTTGCCATCAAATAAGTTTTAGGGAACTATTTTCAGGACACTTTTTGGCTTTTAAATTATGGGCCTATTCCTACAAGTATACAAATTTATAAATACATATATTATGATACACATTGGGGTGCACTAAGTTTTTATAATAAAGTGTGAAGTTTAGAAAAGTCACTAGAGCAAAGATTAAACACTTTTGTGTTTGATTTCATAATATGGTCAACTAATGCTGAGATGATATGATTTGCACTAACTGCTAGACTTTCAGAAGTATATGATCTTTTTACGCTTTACAATTAGACTCAATTCTAGAAGCACCTGACATCCTCAACCCCCTTTATTCTTGCCATGCACAGGTCAGAACTATCCAATTAGGGTAAAACTACTGCCATCTGGGGACTATGGAAGCAGCAGAATAGCTTCCTGCTGAGGTGAAATAAAATGGCTCAGCCAGGGAGAGGCAGGGCTTTGAGACGGTGGTTTAACATTTCTCTCAGTCCACGCCTCTCTAAACAGCTCATTTTGCTCAAATATTTAGATCAAATATGTGAAAAGCATCCCTTACTGAAGGCGAATGCCACCAAGGTAGCACTGTCCTCTGACTGCCCCCACTAGCCAGAAGCAAGGCCAGAACTCTCTCCATTCTCTTTCCAGGTTCATTCTTCCTCTCTAAAGCACCCTCAAAGTCCGTGCAGAAATTACTGTTTTAAATTACCGCTTCTCTTAGACCTTGGATAAAATACTTACTTGCCCTGTAAAAAGTAGCTCATGAATGCCACGTTATTCTTGCCATCTCTCTCCGCACCCTCTGCTAGTTTGTTCACCATACTAGCATTTCCGGAGGCAGTGGCCAAGAGCAACAGACCCCCGTAATCCTGTGCATGGTGCAGGCACTCCTGGGCAAGGCCAAACTGACATTTACTGATGGCAAGTTCGGCAAGTTGTTTCCACTTTTGTTCTGACTGTAAGAAAAGAGTTTACAAGTTAAAACATCTATGGAAATAAACATTTGAATTTTCAACATCAATATTCTTTTGTAACCTGAGTATTACTATGCTGACAATAGGAAATATTTCATACATATACTGAGCTGTGCCTATTAAGTTAGTTCTATCAATCAAAATAAGAATGGAATGAAAAAATGTGTAATGAGAAAATGGAAGTTATTCGTGTATACAAAATTAATTCAAACACAAATCAATTTTAATGATGCATGAATAATCATCAACCCATTATATTTTTATTTTGTAATTACACGGTAAAACTAAAAGTAATACTATCTAATTGGAATTTTAAGGTAATTAGATTGCAGTTATTTTAATGAGTGATTTAATACCATTTTTTGAAAGAGCAGAAGATTGTTTTTTATATCATTAAATATTCAACAATATCATCTGTCATTTGTAGCTTCTCAAAAATCAAATGCTACAAATTTGGATGATCTTAACATAGCTGAAATTTATTTAGCACATCTGAAATGAATTTACCAATAAATGCTAGCCTTAAACCAGAGCTGGGGGGCCCTCAATAGATAAGTTTATTAAAATGTCACTGAATTATGTCAAAATATTAAAATCTTTATTTAAAACCAACAACTTTCTCAATAGTTTGGGATACTGGCAAATTACTGCTTTGTCTGTACTCTTTAAAAGAGTTCTCAGACTACTATATCTTGTATCTTACATCTTATCTTACAAAGTAGATCTCATATAAGCTATTGAAAACACTTTTCCTTAAGTAAGAATACTAAGAATATATCTCCAATATAAACCATTTAATTTATGTAAAGACTAACAAAATGCATTTTTAAATGATCAAAGAGTAGCAATAATCTCACCAAAGAGAGTTAGTAATTTGCATTTCCGAGAATTTCAATGAGAACTTACACTAAACACAAAGAAGTACCTCCTAATCTTTGCATCAGTTATGAAAAATCCGGACTTAGTACATACCTCTGCTTCTACTGCTAACTGGTATGCAATGTTCAGTTCTCCGAGCTGAAGAGCAAGTTCAAAGCGATGCTCTGGATCTGTGGATACTGTGAGAGCTTGCTGCTTGAAGCCCTAAACAGAGAACAGATGTAAGTGTGTGTGCACTCTGTCTCTGTATGCGTATATATCCGGTGTGCGCACACAGCAAATTATCCATTTATTTATCTCTCTCAAACTAAGAATACCCTGCTGATACACAGCCTCGCTGCCTAAGCAAAAGTAATAGATAACAAAATACTCTAAAGAGAAGACAGAAAAATTAAGGAGTCACTCATTAAATTAATTGGTAAGAACCAACCAGCAGACAAAATTCAGTCCCACAGTGCTGTTTTCTAAGCAGCAGGAGATAAGTGATGCTGAACAAACTCATGTAAAACTAAAAATTTAAAAAAAATAAAATAGCAAAATCAGTAATGCAAAAGCAAATCAATGTCAAAAAGAAAAGGATTTTGGAAAGTTAAGTGAACAAGAGCCATTTCAAAAAAAGAAAGGCACAGTGGTGTAGACCTAGCTCTTCATAATCTACTCACTAAGCTGGGCTTAGAGATTATCTAGTCCAGTCCCTCAGAGTCAAATGTGAAAGCTTTCTTCCAATTTTCTCTTATCTGTATGTCATTCAGCAAACATTTTGCTTGCAGGTCCTGACATGGATAGGGTACCATTACCTAGACTTTACTGTTGGTCTTATGTCCAGTTTATTCATTAGCAAGCACTCCAGGGGGGGCAGAAAATCTAAAACGGTCTTCCACATTCCACAGAGTCATCAAAACTGGGCTTTTATTTAGAGATGTAGAAATCAAGAGAATCAAGCAAAAGAATAAAAGTGATTACCTCTAGGAAGTAGGTGTGAGAAAGGAAAAGTACGGTTGTTTTTCTTAAGCTCTGCAGAACTTTACACTTTGTGCACATACAAATTTGATTTAAAAACACTCCATTCAGAAAGGGGCATATCACTGGTGGTAAATTTTATGCTATGTATATTTTACCATAGTAAAAAAAAAAAAAGAGAGAGAAAAAGGCCTGCTAGCATAGAGAGGAAAAATACACGATGGAAATGAAAATATTGACAGAATGGAAAAGAAGTCTACAGAAAGAGAAGACTGATAATTGCTTTAAACATTTTTTTTTTTTTAAACATTTAAAGAAGGCATTAAGAGTTGTGGCACTGGGTGGCTCACTTAGTTGAGCATCTGGCTCTTGGTTTTGGCTCAGATCATGGTCTCAGGGATGTGGGATTGAGCCCTGCATCAGGCTCTGGCTAAGCGCAGAGTTTGCTTAGGATTCTCTCTCTTCTTCTCCCTCTCCCTCCCTATGTGTGTGCATTTTCTCTATCTCCTCTCTCTCTCAATAAGTAAATAATAAAACCTCAAAAAAAAAAAAAAGTTACTGGGGCATTAAGAAAGGACAAAGAAGAGGCTAGTAAGTAACTTAAGTTTATAAGAGAAATTCTATTGCTAAAACTAAAGAAATAGTTTTCAAATCTATACTACCATTCTTTTCGATTGGTTTAGAAAAAAAAAAATCCAAAAAGAAAGCAAACCAAAAAACTCTTACCTGCTTTTCTAGAAAGTGTGCAACTCTGGTCCTCTGTTCTTTTGGAATAGTAGGCAGAACCTTATCGGCCATGCTAAAGTCCCTTCTCATGACAGCTGTCTGGTATTCCAGCACTGAAACCAGCAGAGAATAGCTAACAATGTTCAGTTCTTTATCCCCCAGATAAAGCCTGTTGTCTTTAGGAATATAGCCCAGGAGATACATTGTCCTATAACAGAATAGAAATTAATTTAGGAGTAGGCCCACATCAGTAGGTAAACACACACACACACTCTCTCACACACACAAAACCTGCCTCTTGCTCAAAATCTTCTCACTTTGATTGAAGCAGTTTTGATCAACAACAGCCAACATACTAAAACTTATATACTGAAAAATCAAGGCTATTGCTGCTACAAGCCAGCAATAGATTTTGTTTAAAAAGCCTAATTCTAAATTTAGGATGCTTGAGACAAAAGCAAAACAATACTCAGTTACCTATCCAAGTGGGCAATGGTGACTATTTCTCCTCCAACATAATAATTTAATCTGTTCACAGAACTTGTGTAAATGAAGCAATCGCCTACCCACAGCCCTGTTTTCACAATTTCCTGAATCTCACCAAGAACCTGCAAAGAAAAATAGTCTATTATTAACTTACAAGTATTAGAAATCCTGTCAATAACAAAAACTGAATATGACTGGGGGTGATAAGGTAGAATAAGGAATACAACGTAAAATCCTACTTCAAGAAAGAAAATATTTCCTTGGAATTTCTATCTTCTTTCTCCATGTAAAAACAGATTCCTGGCTGAGTATATTTGTAATGTAGAATCTCACTGCTGCATCAGAGCTGTGATCTAAAATGTGGTGATCTAAACTCACACACATGAAATTGGAAAAGTATTTCATAAAATCTTCCAGGACCATCTCCACAACAGATGGTTTAACTTAACCATTTGAGAGCTTATTTAAATCACTCTGAGTAAACTGTCTTAAGACCAAAACACCTTTTAATTTCCTTACTAAAAGATACCAAAGTGAATCTAAAAACTTCCTAAAATCAAAGTACAAATTTCTTTTAAACATACATACTTTCAAACTCTGATCTTTCAGATAAGACTTTAATTTTTGCATTTCACTGGAATTAGTTAAATGTTACTTTCCCAAACCTAACTTAATAAAATATTAAAATCAGTGAAGTTCTATTATACGAATATAAATAATGTAAAAACAAAGCTAAAATTGTGTTGGTCAATTACCTCAAAGGCATCTTCAATGCCATCTTCAGTAACTCCCTCATGTGTTTCCTGTGCAGCCAAGACTTTTTCCGACAAATATTTCAGGATAAAAAATGACTCCTCAGTGGCAATACAAACCAGCTCTCCAGAGTCAGACCAGAAAATCTACAACATGGCAAACAAAACAGTTTGGGATTTCTAAGCGGTATGACAAACTGCATACACTTTGTTTTTTTTGTTTGTTTGTTTTGTTAATTTTTATTTTTTATAAACAAATTTTTATCCCCAGGGGTACATGTCTGTGAATCGCCAGGTTTACACACTTCACAGCACTAACCATAGCACATACCCTCCCCAATGTCCATTACCCCACCCACCTTTCCCGACCCCCTCCCCCCAGCAACCCTCAGTTTGTTTTGTGAGATTAAGAGTCACTTATGGTTTGTCTCC